>JANTQF010000015.1:0-244474 GCA_032988165.1 Emmonsiellopsis sp. PD_33 | reverse complement strand
CCTTTATTAGTATTACTAGTTATAGTAGTTCTTAGCAATTATTACTACTTCATTCAGTGCTAGAGTAATATCCCATCTCATGCTGAAGCCTTATGTTTATAGTACTATTATAAGTACTGTAATTAGATTTCGGTATTAGTTGTTTATTTGCTGAGTTTTGAAAACTTGTCAGTTGCGTGACGGATGAAGCGGATGTAACTAAAAAGAAAAGGAAAAAAAAAGGGGGGGAGGTAGACAGCTAGTTCAATAGATCTTTCGGTGTTATCATTGCTCGCTCAATCTCTCCCTTCCATTCCCCTTCCCTTTCGTAGGACATTTAACTACTATTAGTAATACCCCCCGTGGCCTCACGACGAAAAAGAAACTTAGTTCCAGAGGGGAATTACATACGCGGTATGCGGGTGTGAACTAATAACTTATTACCTACACACTCATACTAGTACCTACTCCGTAGTCATGGAAGCATAACTAAGTGAAAACCTCTAGCTATACTAGTATGTGTATGCCTGTAACCACGTAGAACATACTAGTAGCCTCGAACTACAGTAATTTGGTCTATTAATGGCAGTGTTGGTCCGGTCCAAGTTGCCTACTACGTAGTTAACATCTGTCTGGCGCAATTGGATCATACATGTGTACAAAACTGAACAAGACAAGACAAGAGAGGACAAGACAAGGCAGGACAAAACAAGACATGACAGCCCAGGGGACTTTACTTGCTCCAGAGCCAACATAATACCTCTATCAATCTATCCCCTCTTCCCTCTTGACTTTATCCACCGTTTATCCATCGTTTAATTCATAATCTCACCATCGACTGGTACGATAACTTACTTTACGTCCTCAAGCTAAGCTTTAACAAACGAAAGGACCAACAGGGGCAAAAAATAAACACTACAATGAATACTCATTAAAAAAAAGAGCGACCATGGCCTAAATAAAAGAGAAAGGTATATAAGACATTAAAAGGAAAAAGAAAAAGAAAAGAGATGCCCCATAACTTGAAAACACATAGACCCGGGGGACACTGTTTATCGTTACAAGCGAACTAAAATGCAGACGACAATTAGAAGAGATCCTCGAACATGCCAAAGACAGATAGAGTCAGTCTTAGATCAGGATCATGGACGCGCCAAAGAGCATCGACATAGTCACCGCCACAGAACACAAGAGAGGAGTGAATCCAAGCTTGGGAGCGTGCAGGCCAGCAGCAGCACCTTCACTTCCGGTGGGAGATCCAGGCTTGCCAGTGACGGCACCGGAGCCAGGTTCGGCATCACCGCTCGATCCAGTCCCGGCGCTCTGGCTACCATCTCCCTCGAAGCCCGGGCCCTTGCCGGCGCCCTTGGTGAGGAATTCCTTGGCTGGCTCGGGCATGGCAGGGAGCAAGTCAGAGTCGACGTCCCATTCAGGGGCCTTCTTCTTGGGGCAAGCGTTGGCGCCACCGGTCTTGTTGTATCCGCCATCACCTTCGAACTCCTTGACGGCAGCGAAGGCCTTCTTGAGTGCGGCGAAGTCGGGGAGTTCCTTGACACTGCCGCTCTTGATCTCGACCAGACCGTAGTTGCTGGGTTCCTCGGAGTATTCGTAGACGAGACCGCCGGAGTAGACGGGGGTCATCTTGTCGGAGTAGAGAGCCTTGACCTCGTTCCATTCGCGCTTGTTGGTGTTGCAGCCGTACTCAGAGAGGAAAAGGGGCAGTCCGTAGCCAGAGAAGAGCTCAACCTTCTGGTCCCAGCCGGAGGTGGTGAAGGAGGATGGGTCGCACCAGGAATAGTCGTTGAAGGCGAAGAAGTCGCTGCGCTCGTCATCAGGGCCGCAGTTCATGTATAGGGCCGTTTGGAGGCGGTTGGTGTCGATGTCAGCCTGGGTAACAATTAGTTTATCCTATTCTGTATTTCAAGTATGTCGTGTTTCATACCGCAGAGTATCCAACGGGGACCTTTCTCAGGCCACGCTGGCGGAGGTATTGGCGGATATCACGGGTAACGGCCTTGACGTACGGGGCGGTCTTGGAGGTAGGGCCGTCATTGATAACCTCGTTTCCAGAGAAGAAAGCCTGCTCTCGTTAGTAGGAGTGGCTTCTTATGCAAGTCGAGTATCATACCAAAGTGTTGTCGTATTTAGCGAACATCTCAACGGTAGCAAAGACGTTCTGGAGATAGACGTCATTGTATGATTTCTTCGGCTCTGGTGGGATTAAATTAGCAGCCATGTGGTGACATATATAGAGAAGCAAACGAACCCTTTCTGTTGATGGAGTAGTCGGGAGTGTTGACGTCAAGGACAAGGTAGATGCCAGCCTCAGCCAGAGCCTTCATGCACTCGTCGTGGTTCTTGCTGTTATCGACGCTGTAGATACGGATGGTGTTCAGGTTGAGGGCCTTGAACTTGGCGATATCACGCTTGCAGCCCTCGACGTCGGCAATTGGGTCTGCGAGTTTGGATGATCCACCCTAGATAGATTTGAGCAACGGATATTTCAAGTCAAAGGAATAGCGATGGGGGGTACTAACAGGCTGATAATCACTGTCCAGCAAATAGACAACATTAGCATTGGGTTGAAACATAAAGGTCAAGGGGGGGGGGGGTATCAGCTTACACTCCACGCATGTAGAAACGGTCATCGCCCTTGAAGAAAGCTACACAGCACAGGCGGTCAATATATGAATCGTTCGTATAGATTCCCACACAGATCAGGACATACCATTTCCCTTGACGGTGACGGGGGTGATGTCATCGTCTCTCCTGACGTTGCCGGCAACGCCAGCAATGGCAGAGGAGGCGCCCAGCAAGGCGGTGGCCAGCACGGAGACTGCTGTGGTCTTCATGGTGGCTGTAGATTGGGGATCTCTGTTCCGTGGGGTTCGAATGGGGATTGGGGTTTGGTTTATATGCTCGAGTAGTTGGCGATAGAAAGAGGATAGAGAGAGGAAACCGAAGAGAAGTTGATTAAAAACGAGTAGTTAAACGAAGGAACAGGAAAGAGCAGCCAAAGCAGACAGCCAAAGGAGAAAGGGCAACAGCGAAACGAATGGCGTGTTGAGCCTCTCTCAGACGTGAAGATGAAGATGAAGATGAAGATGAAGATGAAGGAGAGACAAGAGATGAGTTGGACATCAGATGTGAAACACCAACGACGAACAAAAAGCAGGTCAGCACCAGGGATAATGAATCTAGTCCGTCCGCATTGAAATCGCAATACATCTTTTCAATACAGGGGGTGGCCCTGTCATTATCTCTTAGCCCGCCACCGCCCATCGTCAAGCCTCTTTTCTTCTTCCTTGCATGCCATGACAACGCCTTGGAAGTTGGATGCATGTTGCAAACAGGAGATAGAACTGCAGTCTTCATCCGCTTCGACTTCTACTTTCCCGGAGTTGTACATGTATCCATGTATATAGAGGTGCAAGATGCATCCAAAACCCGTGTTTCAGACCACTTCTCCGCTGCCAACTTTCATAAATTACCATCCCTGAGCCCCTGGCTTCTGCTTTATGATTAGCTATAGCCAAAACATCGCAGTAAATAAACCAGCCGTTCATGAATATCACCCTGATGGAAGTAGTCATATATGTAAATATCTCCCTCCCTCCCTACACAAATACATACATACATAAGGAATCCCCCCAGTCCGTCAGTTAGATAATTGTAACTAACTAACTAACTGATATTCTCAGCAATCATCCCGGTCATCCCCTCTCCAGCGCCTTTCGACGCCGCCCTGGAGAAGGACGCGTGTAACCAACCTTCCCGCGTACCGAGCTACATACATCCATCCATCCATACATCCATACCTACCATTAACATCATCAGATCAACCCTCTCTCCTAATCGTGAGTAGTCTTAAACCACATGTAGGTATGTATGTAGCCACCCCTTGAAAACGTGACCGACCGACAGGGTGTTTTTTAGGTATGTGCATGTAGCTTCCTCCCGGTCTGTCTATTATAAAATATTTAAAAGCATATTCTTTCGTCCCTATACATCGTCGTGTCGCGCTAGATAACTCCTGACTACATTTCGATATGGTAAAAATATGTAAAGACAAGACGACGCCGTTCAACATAATAGTACGGAGTAGGATATCGTCATATGAGCCTCAAAACCCCATCAACAGGGGAAACGAAAAACAGGGGAAACGAAAAAAAAAAAAAAAATACATCAACGAATGCACGCTGGATCAATCAAGACGGAAAAAAAAATCATATAAAATATGTCGATGAAATGAATTCTTTCCCAAACTAACCAATCTCAAACTCTCCAACCAGCTCATCTCCAAAAAAGATCCCCCGACCCTACACCTCCTCAATATAATTCGCCGGCACGCTCTTCGTCTGGCCCCCCTTCTCAACATCCGACCACCCATTCCCACTATCCCGATTCACCAGCACAAACTTATCCCCCTCCGCCATGCTCCATTCCGCATCACTGCGCGCCTCGTAGTCATATAGCGCCACTACGTACTGCAGCTTCTTCGCCCCGCGCTTGGGCGCAACCGCCGGGCCCCGCCGTTTGCCCGCAACGCTGCTGGCCAGAGACGCGCTGGATGTGGAGTATATGGATCCTGGACGTTCGGGCAGGCTGGGCCCAGGAGATAGCGCGGGTGAGGGGATGGAAATGGTCTCGACATAGGAGGCGGGCACAAGTCCAGAACGCGCTCCTGCTCGAACGCGCATCCAGCCGGATCCATCTGTTGGACAAGTCTGGTTAGCGAACACGTGGATAGAAATTGGAAGGGGTGGAGAGTGGGCCGGGCGGGATGGATCAGAGCAGAGGGGAAGCTGAAACATACCATCTGGCTCGACTATAGTAACATCACGGCCTTCTTCTACAGAGATTTCATCATCGCCGTTCGCATCATATGCATACACCATCTTGCCTTTGGGCTCACTTGATTTTAACGAAGACCCCAGGGCAGCACCTGAATCATCCTCATCTAAAGGTGGCGGAGGGGATTTGATGTACTGTGCTGGAGGAGGTGCCACTATCCGGTTTCGTCGCGCAGCAGGAGGTTTTGCGGCGGGTGTTGAAGCAGGCAGCTCCGCAGCCGTTTCGGCTACCTGTGGAGTGGGAAGCGTCGAGGCGGAGCGTGCTGTGCTAGCAGCGTATCCCGAGCTTAACGAGTTCATCGTGTCCCTGCGGCTCAGAGCAGGAAGTTCGGAGGCCCCATTTGGCGACAAGGGAGCATCAATAGCAGGCCCTGCGCTGGCCATTTCTTGTCGTTCAATCTTTAGTTTCTTTTTCTCTTCCTTGGTCTGTTCCCCAGGGCATTCCGCTGGTACCTTCATCTCACATTTGCTGTGACAGGTGTAGCCGCAGTCCCGACAGTCGAAGCCCTTGGCGGATAAACCCCATATTCTCTCGCCGCATAGATCGCAGTTCGTCGGAATCTTAAACGTCTGTGATCGGAAATTATGGTTTTTGGCGCCGAATGAAAGATCGCCAACAACAGATGTGATAGTCGATGTCTCAATCTCCGCTGTCAGTCGCCTGCGGTCCATGAGGTGGAGATCTTCCTGCATGGCAAACAAGGCACGAACAATCTCTGCTTCGTCTCTCTTGTCTTTGCCGTCGCGAACATTTTGTCTTATCCGCTTTGCATTCTCGACTTCTCGCCTCTTCTTATCTGCTTCTAGCTTGAGCTCCTTGGCCTGTCCCTTGCTTTTCGTGAGTATATTTCGAAGGAAGATCTTTGCGGTCTCATCAGTAGCCATAGAAGCATCATCATGCCACACAGGACTCGGCTCAAATTGCATATCAGCAGGGTCTTGCCAATTTGACATATTATGCCGGCTGAACATCATTGAATCAAGTCTCGGCTCGTTGCGTGGTATCTCGGATATAAGATGGGAGACATGTTCCTCGCACTTCGTCAGTGTCGATTTTTCCAGCTGGGCAGCAAGTGTCCAGATCGAATTGAGTTTCGAAACGCGGGTTTCATTGAGATCTTGTAATCCCTGCGCAATAATGGTTATTCACACCATTCCAATCAAGTAAATGGCAGGAGATGATATCATACATCAAGTAGTTCGGGGACATATTCGTAATAGTATTTCTCTTTCAGTTTGTTCGTTACGTTTATAGATATTAGATAGGTATTCTGCAGTTCATCAGTAACGGACTTTATAGGTCGAGGGCATCCTCCATACCTTCACGTTATTCATTTCGAGTATCTGTTGCTGGTATGCGACCTGGGCCTTTTGTTTGCTGTGGTCAAAAGAAGACTCGGTCTTCTTGCGTCGGTTTTCCACCTCCTGACAAGCGCCGTCATACTTGCCCTTCACCTTTTTTAAATCGCTATATGTCGCATCTCGTTCCTTCTCGAGCCTGCCAGCATACTCAACGTGATTTTTTCGGAGCTCTTCAAACCGCGTTGCAGCCAACTTGAGAGGCTCTGCAATCTGATAGACCAAATCCGAACCGAACCGATCCCGGTCTGCGGCTTCTGCTTCGATCGTGGAGAGTTGGGTGGTCCATGTAGTTAAGGATGCAGATTCGAGCGAACCTGGAGTCAACGTCGGAGTGTCACCAACACTCAGGCCGCTGGACTTCTTTGCTTTGCGCTCGTGGTATTTCCGGCATAATGCGGTCAGCTTGGAGGCGTATTCCTTCTCGATGACACTTCGTTCGCGATAAAATTGCTGGATTTCGTCCAGCCAGCCGATGCCGTTGGATACCTAGAAGCCATTTAATTTGGTGTTCTGCGGAAGAAAACCCATGCGATCTGGGTGGGAGACCGCTGGGAGGTACGTCATAGGAAGTGGTGTGGTAAAGCGGGGAAAGGAGGGCATACCCAAGCATTGACGGGTTTAAAGGCATCCTACCAAAAAGTCAGATTACAAGCATATCAAGAGGGGAGTACCAGCATACAACATACCCTTAATTCTGCTCCAAAATGGGGAGAAGATGCAACGTCCGCCATGGTGAGTTCCTACCCAGATCCATGCACGCCGCCGTGTAATCGGCCAGGCACCCTCGTTGGGAAGCTATGAAGGGAACGCGAAGTAGGACATGGAATAAACAGGAGACCGTGTGTTCGTGGCGGCGGCTAACGGGCACGGGGGCAGTAGAATAGCAGGAAAATAGCACGGCGGAGGAATGGAGGCGGAGGAGGGGGAGATGGATGGCTTCGACAAGCGACATCCCACCACAGCGACAGAAAGAGCCGCTTGGCTTGGCTTCCAAGGTTGGAGCCTCTCCGCAGTGCGGCTAGCCGCTTTGGGACTAGCCGTGTTCTGGAAATGGAAGCAGAAATACGCTAGGCTCGTTCCGGGTGCGCCAAGCCATCAGGCCGAAAGAGGCATAGGCCGACATCTGCCTGGCTGACTCAGCCCCTCCCAAGTCTGGAGACGGGAAGCTTGACGGTGTTGATTTTATTTTTGCTCCGGCAACAGTGAAGCAGCTTGCTCTGTTGATATTCACCTCCTGTTCTCGCATACCTGGGCCCTGTCATTGGCAAACAGCGCCCCTGAGACACCCTACTCACTGTCGTCTCATCAACTCAGGTACCCCGCCTGTCGAGTCTCTGCACCCCTCCATCCTGCCGCCAAACCCCCCCCTCCTCGAGCTTCACGCCTCGCGCTACACCTCTTTGCGACAGGCCCTCGAATTTTCTGTTAGCCATTCCACGGTTGTCATACGATCGCGATCGTATACGGAGACATTTCCACCAATTTCGCACTTGCTAACGCCAAAATGGCGTCCGAACAACCCCCCGCAGCTCCCCCCGCTGGAGGCGCCCTTGAGGACCGCATTTCGCGTGCAGAACCCAAACAAGATGATGCTGCCGGTATGCGACCTTCTGGGGAATATCTTATAAGCTTTATTGCTTGATTTCACGAACTGCTCTTATTTGTGCATTTGTGCGCAGTGCTAACCCCTTTCACAGAAACCACCACAGAGTCCTCAGTTGCGGGCGCCCAAACAGACGGAGCTGCGCCAGTGGATGGAGGATCTCAGCTCCAGGAGCCGGAATACACAGTTAATGTCAAGCTGAGTGACATGCAAGCAGACCCAAATAATCCTCTATATTCCATCAAAAGCTTCGAAGAGATCGGACTGTAAGCCAGCTCGCCCCTCGTCTTGTTCACCTTTGCCCGGCGCTGATCGTTTCCTCCGAATGCAGTGATCCGTCGATTCTTCAAGGACTCTACGCTATGGGCTTCCGACGCCCTTCTAAGATCCAGGAAAAGGCTCTCCCACTTCTCATGAACAACCCCCCCACGAACATGATTGGACAATCCCAGTCGGGTACCGGAAAGACAGCTGCGTTTGTGCTGAATATTCTTTCCCGCCTGGAGCTCACTCCTGAAATGGAGAACGTGCCCCAGGCATTGGTACTCGCCCCTAGCCGCGAGTTGGCTCGCCAGATTGTGGGTGTCATTCAAGTTATGGGCTCCTATGTCGAAAAATTGAAGGTGGCCACGGCTGTTCCAATGGAGACCAACCGCAATCAGAAAGTCGAGGCTCCGGTCGTCGTTGGCACTCCAGGAACTGTGATGGACCTGATCAGAAAACGACTATTTAACCCGCTGAAACTAAAAGTCCTTGTTCTTGATGAAGCAGACAATATGCTTGACCAACAAGGTCTTGGAGATCAATGTATCCGTGTTAAAGGGTGAGCTAATTTTCTCCTCCCGTATATTGACCTATGGCTAATAAAATGTAGTCTCATTCCAAGAACTGTTCAGGTCGTCCTCTTTTCCGCCACATTCCCGGACCACGTTGTTCGATACGCCAACAAGTTCGCGCCAAATTCCAATCAGATCACCCTTAAGCACGAAGAGTTGACGGTTGAGGGCATCAAGCAGCTGTATCTTGACTGCGACTCCGATGAGCACAAATTTGATATTCTCGTGAAGTTCTACGGCCTCCTTACCATCGGATCCTCGATTATCTTCGTCAAGGTAACACCAAGCTAATTGTCCCTGGGGTTGTACTTTTTAGTGTTTGATCTAACACATAACTTAGACTCGTGCTTCCGCGGCTGAAATTGAACGACGAATGGTAGCTGAAGGCCACACTGTCGTTTCGTTGACTGGTGGCATCGAGGGCCAGAAGCGAGATGAGATCATCGACAAGTTCCGCCAAGGCGACGCCAAGGTCCTCATCACCACTAACGTCCTGGCTCGAGGAATCGATGTTCAGACAGTGTCCATGGTTATCAACTATGTATGTTTTTAGCGGTTCAGATTTATCGACTTTGATTGTAACTAACCTCCTGTCAACCCCAGGATATCCCGGAACTCTACGCTCCACAAACC
This sequence comes from Emmonsiellopsis sp. PD_33, assembly GCA_032988165.1. NCBI lineage: Eukaryota > Fungi > Ascomycota > Eurotiomycetes > Onygenales > Ajellomycetaceae > Emmonsiellopsis > Emmonsiellopsis sp. PD_33. The sequence continues at coordinate 235,208 of JANTQF010000015.1, read as the reverse complement.
AACAAGCGCCTCGCTGACGCGCAAACATATCTTCACCGTATTGGACGTACCGGTCGTTTCGGACGCGTTGGTGTTGCGGTCTCCTTTGTCGCGAGCAAGGACGAGTGGCAAATGCTGCAAGATATCAAGAACTATTTTAACACCGAGATCCAGCGCGTGGATAGCCGTGATTGGGACGAAGTCGAAAAAGTCGTCAAGTCTATTATCCGCAGCTCCAGATCCGGAACCAACTTCAACGCCCTCAACGCGCAAAAGTAGAACCATCACGATCGCAGAATAACGTCATTTTTTCCTTCTCTCGCCTCGTTCGTCACACTCGCAGCAATGACAGGGTCCGATTACAACGATTACAACCACACATACGAACAGGATTATTAGACTGTTGATTTTATAACCAGTACCAGATCGTGCACAAATTTTTTTCTGTTTCGGCGACTGAAAATGTACTGCAAGGCTGATTTTCACATATTTTCGTTGTTCCGTACGCCATTTTCCTTTCCTTTTTTTTCCTGATATGCCTCAATGACCTCCCCTAAATAATCCCAATATTGCGATGAAACTTTTTTCCCCTTTCTTTACTTACTTTATTCCCTCTCGTATGGGCGTTGCCCTTCCTATCCTATAATGTCAGGTAGATTCCAATTGTCCGTTATCTCCCAAAACAGTTACGATGAAGGTGATGGATGAATATTGACTTTGACTTTGATACCCCCATCGCCCAGAACTATGAGCCTCACATGCAGGCACAGTGACCCTTATTTCACAACGATCCTCGTGTATAGAAATTGCCCAGCGTCCCCTAAAGGGTCATAACGAGTATGTTTACGCATCAGAAAATCTATCCAGGCCACAAAGTTGTGCCAGGGCCCGCCGGTACTCTTATATCACGTGACTCAGACTGGCCGCCTAGCCAATCATATCCGGACGGCTAAGCCTGCTTAGCCGAAGTTCAATGCCGCTCTCCATGTCAAACCTCTATCGGTCATTCGCAATGGGCGATTGTGCTCACTACGCATCGCCTGGACCCCGGGACATACTTGGTGATACCCAGGCGATATTGTCCGACACCTGGGAACCCAAACAATTCACAAATATAGTCACTGTCCTGTAGTACCTATGGCTTCGAAAGATCTCGAGTGCTGGAGCATCAGCCATGGCGGTGTTTTGGACAATATAACCAACTCCCAGAGTTACCGAATGTGCGAGAATATAATACCGAATGTCGTGTATTATATTCTAAGATATAGCCCATACATCACAAATGCGAAATTCGGTCGATAAGAATCCTAATCTCCTGGCCTTGTGTCGAAGAGTACTCTGTACAGAATCGTCCCTAGCCACAGTCATCAGACGGCACCATCAAGAATCCTTAGAAACGCTAAATTCGGAACGCTATGCGCTATCCCATCTCTAGATACCCGGCCCTTATCACTGCCAAATGAAATAATAGGCCGACATCCATGGATGCTGAAGAACTGATAAGGATGATAAGAGCAACAACGAACCATCCCCACATGCGTGGGAGGTGATAGGATTAGCCACAACTAGTCTTAAAACCTGGAAGATAGCTAATCCTTGCTGAAGCTGATGGTTATGCAAGAGGCAAAATTCCTAACCACTTTTTTATTTAAAAAGGGAGTGTTACACCAACTTTCCCCGCGCAAGATGACGCTTCTGAGTGAATGAGTCCGTCGGGTGGCCTTTTTTGTTATATTATTGCAGGCAGTCTACAGAGGGATTTTGCTTCCGCAGCGAGATTGCTCATTCTTATAGAGCTCCGATCATGACTGTGCAGGAGGAGAATGAAGTTTTCCAGGAGGGGACGACTGAGGATGTCAGGCTTGGGGAGTTGGGGTATCAGCAGGGTAAGGAAGGGTGTATTTTCTACAAGATTTTCTGGCCATGGCTGGGCGGTATGGAGTCAGAAATGGCTTACTAACTTTTTACAAAAATTGCTTATTCTACAGAGCTCAAGCGGTCCTTCAGCTTCATTGGAATGATAGGATTCAGCTTTAGTATTGTTACCAGGTACCCCTTTATACCAATCAGTCACCTATCTATACCCAGGGGCGCCCATCCTGACAGTCTCGATCCAGCTGGACCGCCCTAAGCGGTGTCTTCATCGTCGGCATAAACGCCGGCGGACCCCCTGTTATGGTATACGGCTGGATTGCGGTGTGTCTCGTCAGCCTTCCAGTCGCATACTCAATGGCAGAAATGTGCTCTATGTACCCCGTCGCAGGCGGCCAATACTCCTGGGTAGCAATCCTTGCTCCACCAAAATTTGCCCGGGGCCTATCCTGGATTTCCGGCTGGTTCATGATTACTGGAATCCTCGCCATGGGCGCAACGAACAATTTCGTTGCGGCTCATTTTATTCTGGGCCAGGCGAATTTGGTGTTTCCGAACTATACAATTCAGCGCTGGCATAGTTGCCTCGTCGCTTATGCGGTTATATTATTTGCGACGGTGGTAAATATCTGGGGAGCTCGTCTGCTGAATCGCATCTCTCGCGCCATTCTGATATGGAACATAGCATCCTTCGTCGTGGTCGTGGTGACACTGTTGGCAACGAATGACCACAAGCAACCAGCCTCGTTCGTCTTTCAAGACTTTCAAAACTTCACCGGTTTCGGTCCTGCCATGGCTGCGATTCTGGGAATACTCCAAAGCTGCTTTGGTATGTGCTGCTACGATGCACCAGCACATATGACAGAGGAAATGAAAAATGCATCCAAGGAGGCCCCCAAGGCTATCATTCTATCCGTCGTGATCGGTACAATCACCGGTCTTGTCTTTCTCATCACCCTATGTTTTTGTATCGGAAACGTTGAAGAAACTGCCCGGTCCAGCACCGGAGTCCCGGTCATTCAGATATTTTACGACTCAACAGGAAGCAAATTGGGCACCTGCTTTATGGCCAGTTTGATCGCGGTGATCGCGCTGGTGTGCGCGAATAGTCTTCTTGCTGAGGGATCGCGTGCCGTTTATGCTTTCGCGAGAGATAACGGGCTACCGTTTTCCAAAGTGTTTAGCAAAGTCGAACCCAAAAGTCAAATACCCCTGAATGCCATCCTGCTAAGCGCGGGCGTACAGATTGCTCTTGATGCGATCAATTTTGGCACCACGACGGGATTTAATACCGTGGTGTCCATTTCGACAGAAGGATTCTGTGAGATTGATCTTTTTTATTTTTTTCCCTCAAAGATTCTAAGTCAAAAGGTTCTAATGCACTTCAACTAACACAAACCTCTTCTATTTCAGATCTCTCCTACGCTATGCCCCTCCTCGCCCGCCTCCTCAGCGCCTTCTTCACCAACCGCCCAGTCGAGCTAACAGGGCCATACGCGCTTTCAAAGCCCCTTTCTCTCACCCTCAATTTCATCGGTTTCATTTTTCTCGCGTTCGGGTCGATCACCTTTAACTTCCCGTCCGTGACTCCGGTGGATAAAGAGTCGATGAATTATACTAGTGCGGCGATTGGAGTGATTGGGTTGATCAGTCTGGTCACTTGGGTGGTTATGGGGAAGGATAAATTTACAGGGCCGGGGGATGTGAAGGTGGATTTGGTCGCGGAAGTTCAGGCTAGTATGGGTGAAGGGGATGGTGATGAGGTATGCCAGGGGGTTAAGGGAGACGAAAAGGAGAAGAAGTTTCAAACGCCAGAGGTTGGAACCTCGGTTTCATGATTGATTTTTTTGTAGTAGATAGGATGGACTTCGTAGTTATTTCGAGTCAACTAGACTTGGACATTTTTCACTCGCGATAGCCCTCTGGGAATTTGTTGATGAGGCGTCTCATCTCTGAAATAACCCTATGATGGCGTATTAGGTAACAACCATTAAGAAGCCGGATTGAAAAAGGGATAATTGTACTTACTTCTCTCTATACCCTTTCTCCTCTTTATACAGTATTGAGTCCAGAATATTAACTCGCCTTTGCCGCAGAACTATAATTAGCCATACATTTATCAACCGGGTACAAAGTAAGAATACTCACGTCGCGTACAACGCATTCCGATCATCATGATCCTCCACAGGCTCAGATATCGGGAAATGCCTATGATATTCCGTCATGTATGGCTCGCCAATTTCGTTCCAATCCGCTCGCCAAACCCCCAGATCATCTGACGGGAGATTAGCAGGGCATATTATTATTGCACCGCTGACAAAACTCACATTCATTATGTCCATAAAAACTCGCAGCATCAAATATAATCGGCCGGCCCAAACCTATATCCGTTGCCACATTCCCATGCCAAAGGTCTCCATGAAGCAATGCGGGCTTGATCGACCGCCCACCAGTCTCCAACGGCCTCAACAGCCTAGGAACAACCTTCTCAAAAAACGGCACTGCCAATTCTAGAATCTCCTGATTGGGACCTTGTGACTCCTGCTCTATTTCCAACAGCTTTTTAGTCCGCGTGGTGAAGAATTCTTCCCACGTATCTGCCCACCCGTGGTCCAAAGGTGTCGTGCCATGGTATGTAGTCACAGGGAAGCCAAATTTCCCATTCGGTGAAGTTCCCTTGACATGTAACGCTGCTAGCATTGCTGGGAAGGAGTTGATATCCGGTAATCTGTCCGTTGCCAAGTTGCGGAATTCACAGAGGAGGAAATACACATTGGGTAGCGTGGAGTAGCTGCCGCTGGAAATGGGGCACGGGACAAAATCTGGAGATACGGCATGGATGGATGACATGGCTGTGAACTCGCCTTTCATCAGGGCTTCGGCTCGATCACCAGATGATGTCTGCGTGGCTTCGTCAATCATAATACTCTGGTAGGTATGATGGGGGTATAAGACAAGTAAACCCACTTTGAGGAAGAATACTTCGTGTTTCCCATCCAATTCTGCATCCACTCTTGCAGTCCGCATCCACAGGCTTGCGCCATGGGGAGTGATTTTTGTCACTTTGGTGTTTTTGGGAAGGGCTGGTGTGCATGAATTATTAGCAAGAGTTAAATAATTTTGGAAGTATAGACTTGAGAAGTATCCTAAGTGTAGAGGCTAGAGAGATATATGCATACCTGATATGACGTTCGGATCGATTATCTGAATGGCCTCGATAGGCACATGGACTTCTCCGCTGTACCCTGGCGGTTCGTTTGACATGATTTGACGGAATCTTGGAGATATGATCACATCAAGTAAGGTGGAAAAAGGTTTTAGCAAAATCTATGGCCTTGATATGAGTTAAGGATGATGATGGTTCCAACCCCACTATTATCTTTTTGTGTACTAATGTTAGCCCAAAAGTTAACATAGAATCTTAAGGGGTGAGGTTAAAGGCTAAACATATTATTAAATGGTTTTATAAATAAATTAATTGTATAGATAATATAGTAATTTTTCTTTTGGCCGTGACTATTGCTCTTTTCATTATTATCGAGTGAGCCCGTGGGCTTTGAAGCATACTATAAAAATACCTAGAACCATCCTTACCGTAAGGATTGATCCTTTTTCGTCTATTTGGATTCTCACACATACCTACAGGCTAACCCTCATATGGCATAACTACAAAAGGTGCCAGATGTGGCCGGCGACTAGGTGAAGATAGCTGGTAAACATAGTGTGATATCTTTGTTCTATCCCCTTTTTCTGTTGGGTTTCAACGATTTCTCGCGCTGCATTTGCATTTGACTGAAGAATAGTAGACAAATACTAATACTTTCCCCTTCTCCTTTTTTCTTTGTGTCCAACAGAACCCATCCCATCTTGTCCATTTCGCTATTCTGTCCGTTCCTTCCACCCCATCTTTAAACTCCTAAGACACAAAGATCTCCTACGTATCGGCGTCATCAAACATGACGAGACTTTGATATGCGTCGTCGAAACCACGTTCATCTTCTATGAACGAGTCCCAGGCATCCTAAATGAAGCACACAAGTAAGCAAAATAGGTATATGAATACCAACCCGAATTTTAATCGGATTATCAAGTGTTGGAAAATTATGGATGAATTCACAACCAACCAACCCACCTGGGAAGACCATTTACCCAGGAATCTTACTTACCCAGTCAAATTCTTGAAACTGTGTCATCAATACTGGGCCCTGGACGGGTGACGTTAGACTCGTTGTGTCGGGTGCAGGAGGAGCGTTGATTCCTTCAAACGAGGGCTTGGGTAGGCTGTCTCTTATTTGGAAAACATCATCCGGCGCAGTTGTCATGCGAGGGTTGGATGGTCCTGATGGAGTGGAATTATCGGTCATGTCCTGGATGGAGCTAGGGCCGAAGTGGAAAGAAATATCCCCCTGTTGCTGACGATCATAATGGAATGTCGTTGAACACATATCTTGAGGAAGTTGGTCTGGGCTAACAGCAATATTCCTAAGCATTGCAGAGAGTACGAGGTGTATCTTATACGCATCGTCGGAAGTTTCTGCATATTCTTTCCAGAGCATGCAGGACTTGGTTAACAGATGATGGATATTCCCGTCGACGTTAGTCCGAGGACAGTTCCCTACATTGGTCAGGTCGCCAGAGACGGCAACAAGGTCGTGTTGTTGCCCACACCGATACCGAAGATCCAAACATAGAATCACTGCAGCTAAGCAGAAGGCGTCGGCGACGGGAGAGATGCTATGCCAACGGGCGGGTTGTAGGCGACCCCCTGGTTGCATTTCTTCATGAACCCATTTTTGCCGGGAAAGGAGAGTCATCGATGAGTCTAGGCACTTCTGGTAGAGCATTGAGACCTGCTCTGTGTGGCTGTGCGTCCTCACATGGCGCAAAAACTTCTTGTGGATATTAAGCAGGCCGGTGTGATAGAGAAGTTCCAACCGGAGACTCTGGGTTATTTGATAAGGCAGTAGATCCTTGTTGTTTTGTGCAAAGTCCAATTTCAGATGTGGCGGGACCCCTGAATAGGCATCCATGAGCTTCGCATCCAGCTCCTGGATATATTCGCAGGGCGCATTTATCGTCAGCGAATTTGTATGTTCGATAATAGAAGCGAGGGCATTAAGAAGATGATTTTTCGCAAGTAGATATGAAACCTGCGTCTCCTCGCAAAATTCTCGAGAAGGGGGGACCTCAGTAATATTCTCGCCAATGTCCTCATCGTTTAGGTTCCGTGGTGGACTTGAATCTGTATCCGATGAACGGATCAAGCTTGGTAGACCCAAATGTATTGAGGACAGCAAGTCCATTTGCTTGACAAACGCCCAAATACGCCTTCGCATTTCAGCTTCGAATGGCGAAATACCGCCTGAAAAATTTGATGGGTCTCTGTGAAACCCCATGGACATTGATGCTCGAATAACCATGCCAATTATCATCCCTACACCGGTAGCACCATCCCGTTGAACAGATAGCTCTGCAACACCATTTAGTATCATAGCTTCGAGCATATGTGATTTTGGCTTCCCAAGTCCTGCCGTCACAAGGCATTGGGCGGCGCGGATACGGTAAAGGTTCGGAAGGGAGGAGAGTTGTATATCATCTGGTATGTAGTCACCAGATTGAATCGATTGAACGGACAAGCAAAGAATTGAAAATAATAATCCAAGCCATGGAAACGTAGATTTTGAGGAATCTTTCCAATGTTCGTCATACTGCGTTTGTGATCATCAGAAATGGGGTTTACGAATATTTGAACTCATTCCCCACAAACCTGCTTCATAAAAGTATGCCGATGCAGAACAACTGTTTTCAAGGGAATTAGTCAAAAATTTCAATTCAAAAAATTGATCAAAGAGACGCTCACGAACTGCAGGCCCTGCGACGTTGTACTCGTTGAAAAATCTCGATACCAACATATCAGCAGCGGCTCTGCTGGGTAATGACCCCAACAGCTCCTTTTTACTCGACACTGTAGGCAATCCAGAGAATATTGCCGGCTGGCTTGTGGCTGGGGGGGCTAATCGAAAGATAGGACTAGTTTCGCCCTGAATATCTGTAGTAGAGAAATATAACTTGCAGGGAGTTAACCACTCTGTGATGCGAGATTAGATAGTATAGAAAGGGGATGTACGGGTTGTTAGTGTAAAGCATATACATCTCGTAGAACTTCCTGCCAATGGGCCAAGCCTTTATAATGCGGATATTCCTGGCTGTGATCGCGGTCAGCGTCATATAGCCCCTGTAGCTCTTGGTTTAAATCCGTCGCCTCCGGGACGCCTTTGAGCCGCCGTCCAGCAGGTTCAACTCCCCCAGCATGTTCGGGTCCATTAGGTTGCTCATGCCGGTGGCTAGGTTTTGAAGCAAAAGAACAAGCGGCAGTGTTATTTCTGACAACACAGTTCTGGCATGGATTTTCACGATTGCATTTCAATCTTAGAACCGACGCATCATCAGTACTAGTAGTTTCAGCCAAAGGTCAAATAGAGTTGTAGTTCGAGGCCTCACTTTCTTAGACGGCAAGGAGCACATGAGAGCGGGATACGGTTTCTTTTTGCAGCCCCTTCATGACGACCTGGCCGTGATGTTGGGGGTAATTTAGACATGGTTGAGGGTGTGAATAAGGGTTTGATGTTATGGCCAGAGGTTGATACGAGTAACTAGCCGGCGCTAAAAATAGACGTCGCATATCGCGGCTAATAAACTCTCTCCCCTGAACCCCAGATTTACAAGATTCGTTTTTTCCTGCTACTAATAATCGACTGATGGGCGAGGGATATGGCTCTAATGTCACACTATACAAGCCTAATTCTACCGTAGTTAATCAACGGCATTCCATTCTCTCCAAAAACCTGATATTAGCCTAAGAAACCCGCCTCTCCAATCCCCCATCCGCCCAACACCATCCAGTTCACACATCCCCCCCAAACATCCTCACCACAGGCCCAAACGCCTCAACCCACTTATCAGCAGCAATCTTCGCTCCGCCAACCGCCACCACCGCCCTCCCCTCACGTTTACAGCTATCCCCAAGCTCAATCCCCTCCCTCTCCCTCTCCCTCCTCTCCAACCCCTCCACCACCCCATCCACAAACTCCTCCACCGCCATCCCCTGAACCCCCTTCCCAACAAACTTCTCACTAACCTCCCTATGCGCCCTATTAAGCCCCGTATCCACATATGGCGGCACAATCTCCACCACATCCACCGCTGCGCCAGCCTCACGCATCTGCGCCCTCAGCGCCAGCGCAAAGGCATGCATGCCCGCTTTCGTGGCTGAGTAGAGAGGGAAGATGTGCACGGGCACAAAGGCCAGGCCGGATGTGATGAAGAAGATAGATGCGCGGGGTCTGCTGCTGCTCTCTCCCTGTCCCTGTCCCTGTCCGATGGTGAGCAAGTGCGGCATTAAAGCACGAGCGAAGAGGATTGGGCCCGTGAGATTTGTGTTGATTTCGGTCATGACGCGGCCGTCCAGGGCGGTTGAGTTTGTGGTGTCAGGTTCGGTGAATGTGAGGTGTTGTTGGATGCCTGCGGAGAGGAAAATGGTGTTTATGGTTGGGTAGGTGGTGAACAGGGTGTTGACCTGGTTAGGGAGGTTGGGGAGGTCGAGGAGGTCGAGCTGGCTGCTTTGTTAATAGGGGCTTCTTTTACGTGTATACTGGTGAGATGGATGGTGGGTGATCGAATCTACCTGCATGGTACCCAGCCCTGGTAGTTCTTGTTCCAGGACCTGTAACCGTTCGAGGCATCGGCCGGTGACAATAACCTGCTTGCCCATGGTGTGGTATTTGCGGGCAAGCCCCTCGCCAATCCCAGATGTGCCTCCGACGATGAGAATGGTGGTGAAAGCGTCAGACATGTTGATGTTACCTCGTGTTAGATGTAGCGATGGAATTGAAAGATATTGACGGAGACTTAGACCCTATTCTTCCTAAACAAACAAATTCAACAACAATAACTTAGTGTGCGAAATAGAAAGAAACAATATAGGTTTCTTTTCGATCACTCCTCAATCTATGAAAGGGGGTGAAACCCCTTTTTATAGATCGCGCCTCCTCACCCCTTAAATCCGCGGGGATAAGACTGCCCACTCACAGCGGCTCGTATCCAGTCTAATACATCGGACTGAAAAGCCCTTGCTGAACGCCCTGAGAATGGGGGTCTATGTGTGGTGTAGCCGCTTAACTCCATGGAGTTTACAGAGCTTGTCCCCCTGTGGTGAATAGAGGTATTTGAAGCCAGCGATCCTGATCTGCATTAAAGCGGCTCTATTTATTGAAAAATAGGGGGGGGTAGAGAGAAATAAATGCATAAAATGATAGAAAAGAATAACAGCAATGCTTGATAAAAAGAGAAAGACGCGTCCCCATCATTATCCAGTTCCAGCGATGCAGAATAAATCAGATTAAAAAAAAAAGAAGAGGAGGAGGAAAAGGAGGAGTATCATGAATAGCAGGAAAAGTCGTCGCTGACACCCATATGGCGCGAGATCGAAGCCGAGAGAAAATATCGAAAGGTAACTGAGATAACCGTGCTCTCACACAGGTGTCCCCTGGATAAACCTAATCCATCACCACCTTCTGTCCATACACAAAATGAACTTTCGTGTAACAGTGAAGGGATGTATCTTTCAGATCTTTTCGAACCCCACTAAGAAGAACCTCAATTTCCGAGGGCGACCAGCCCATGGCGCGCGTAAGTGGTCCAAGCGAATATGCGCCGAGGGCCTGGAATAGTTGGAGTTGATGGTAACGGCCGAGCTCCTTGAGTTTTTTGTCCTTGGGCCAGGCGCTAAAAGGAAGCTGATATTTGACGATCTCCATGTTAGACGTGTATTATTGAGGCCGACCGGCAACATTGCTTGACAGATTTGGGGGTTAAGGAGACAAGTGAACGAACAATTAGCTGCTGCGACGTGATGTTTGTAAACCCTGCTTTCTCCATCCTCTCCGCCCATGTGTGGACTTGCCTCATGGGCTTGCCAAATTTTCCCGTAGCCTCGACGATCAGATCGACCCATTTGCGTAGAGATTGCCCCTTGCCAGTGCCTTCGTCGCCATAAAATTCACCGACAATGCTCTGCATCTCGAAAAACCCACCTGGCGCCAAATTGTCGTACGCCTGCTTAAAGAGCTTGTCAAGGTCCCTGACCATCCCTTCCATCTCACGGCCGTGGATATAGTCAAAAGGTTTCGAATATGACCAGGGGGCTTCGAAGTCGTCTACTTCAAATTTGCAATTCGGCGGAGTCCTACGTTTTTACAGATGTTAGTATAGAGTATGGTAATGGGGGGGAAGGGGATGGTTGCGTATTTACCAAGATGGCTGGATAGGGCTCAAATCGTTCCCTAGAATATGATACGACGGTCAGATTAAGCCATCAAGCGATTTCAATATAAACTGTATCTCCTACGTACCGATCACTTCTGCACTCGGGTGCTCGCTGTCATTAATTATCAATCAGTCAAGTTTCATTACACTTGCAATATAATCCGACTCGAGGGAAGCAAGGCGAGGAGGACGAGGTAAAAAGAATAGTCGAACATACTCCGCGAAGTCAATTGCCCATATACCTGTACCCACCCCCAAAAATGTTAGCAATCATGTTAATGGAACCTATTTCTATTGTGGCAAGGGCAGAATCATACCTGTCCCGGTTCCAAGATCAAGCACCCGCTGTACATCTTCCGGAACTGGGGCCGTATAGATCTTGCCGCCTAGGAGAGTTCGATAGATATGATGACTCAGGTCCATACGGTCTTGTTCCTCTTCATCGTTGGGCTATTGGGGAATATTTCGAGGTTAACTAGGTGACTAGGCGGTTCGGGCAAACGTCTTACCAGGAGGTATTCGCCTTCCTTGAACGCGTGGTATCGTCGTCCATTCTATTGCATGTCAGGTTATAGCACTTTGGGATAGAAAAATAAGTTTCCGCATGTTCCAATGGGAGTCGAACCTCATATCTTCATCACACATAGGTCAGTCTATAAACAAGAATGGTTATAAAAATATGAAGATAAAACGTGGGTCCTACACCTACTTGTAGTGTTTGATACTCGAAGTTATCGAAGTAGTATAACTAGCGTCACCAAGCCTTCATAGTTGCTGGTTAGCAAAAATATACAAGACCCAGCTTCTTGTTCCTGTGATACTTACGAGCCTTCATAAGTTGAATCACCATCGGCAAGGTCGGACTGAACCGTAAGGGATTAGCTTTCGTTCTCCTTGGTCAACTCCTGGGGGAAGTATAGAGGAGTGTTGTCAGGCAGATTCCAACTTACATCAGCCTCGATATGCTCGTCGGCGACTGGACGAGTGGGCGTCATGTTAAAAGGGTGGCCGTATTCTCTCAACTCTCAGGGTTAAAGCAACTTTTGCGGGTAAGTGGTACAATATGAATTAAAATCACAAAGGAGAAATCAATCACAGTGAACACCCCTGCTCAGGACATCCGCCTAGACATTTATACTTCCCGCTCGGAGCGCAAGGCTGCGAGTATGAGAGATCCCCCCTCGGATCTCTGTGTCAAGAGAGGAGAAGGCACTTAAAAGACCTTTGGCGTTTTTATTTGCTTTTTATTGGTCTAAGGCGTTGTCCATCGATAATCCATGTAACCGCCGACGAATGGGGGCGAAAGTTGATCTTCCAAACAACGCTGCTCCATGTTCTACTGCAGAGCACTCGGACGCTATCTGCGGCAGACTAACAGGTTTCCCTGTGCCCTAAACAGTTTGTTGCATGTGTGTTGGACGGTTGGTGCTGTCTCCCACCACGACGGAGTGTACAGCGTATCGGCACTCTCGCAAGGTCATTGTGATTCTGCAGGTTATCAGTGGGATGGCGAGACAAAAACTGCCCATTAGCACGCTGCGGGGCCTCCTCTGGTAATACCGTCTATTTGGTGCATGAACATCCGCTTTCCCCGCCTTGAGTTTACTCTCAAGTCATAGAGTTGTCTTGAAGCTACAAGTTAACTTCGTAATGATTCAAGGCCAAAGTTGTTGCTTTTCATAGACACGGTTTGATCTCTCCAATGTTGCCCTTGCTGTGTGACCATGCACTCTTCCATCGCCTTGAAGACGTGGCGCCGCAGACATTGAAGTGATATGTCACATTTGTGGGGGGGAGTCCATGGCGACTCTGCACTGTTAGCAGCGGGGTTGGGGTTCTGGAACCGCCAGTAATAGTTTCTGACACTTCTGGGAAACCTCGAGATTCGCATGGGGGGGCGGCACAGAGGCAGCCAGGTCTGATACCATCATTACCATAGAGGCATCATCCATCCGCTTTCTCATATATGTGCGATGCGGCATTTGTTCATGATTGTTCTTTTCCTAGAGCGATGCAAATGAGAGGAGGCAGGGACACGTTTGTTTTCCTTTGCTGGTTCAACGTCCCGCTCCCTGCATTGATAGACTGACAGCCACCCAGCGGCCGAAAGAGACATTGAGAAACAACAATATCAACGCAATATCAACACAATATCAACGAAGGCCCAGCACGCTTGTAGAATGTGGTGGCGAATCATACTCTCTCATCTCCAGCTCTCCGCCGAAGTACAGCTCCACATGGTGGCGGCAACTTCAGCAAGCTGCAATTTTCAAGAGATGCCGAGTGCAGTGAGCCAATAAAACAATGTGCATATTCGTTTTGCTTTTGTCTGGTGGAGCGAACAATCGAATTCTCCCATGGACAGCCGGGGCCATCCGTGCGGGATCCTCAGAATCACCAGTGAAGATTCCACGACTGACGCCATGGCCCATACTTTATCATCACTAACCGCGCCTGGCAGTTGGATACGGCGTTAGTTTCAAACCAGTCTGGTTCAAGAACACGGTTGTCCTCTCCAGCTCATCATGCACACGCACGGATAGAAGACCATTGCATGGAAGTTCCACAAGCAAATTGTCCTTAGTTGGCCATTAGGTTGTTCAATGGTGAAATTCTGGCGTTGAGTTATTCATTCCCGATACAATATGACCAGCCGGAGATCAGAGGCCCAACCAGAAAGGGTGCGAATTCGTGTAATTCGTTCTCCGTACATGATGCAAGGCTATTTTTCCGTAGCTATCAGACTCATGAACATCGCAAGCCATGGCGTCAAAGATGATATCCGTCGCTATCATCCTTAGCACAACTGCTGGACGTATTCCCATCACGTCCATATTTTGATGTCATAATTCGGCTGCAGTCGCTCTAGCGTCTCCTTCAACCAATCCTCTAGAAGGATATATGGATATGGTGGCTTTTCTCATGGCCGTAAAGTCGAAAAGTGCGGGCCAAACACGGACAGAACTGGAAGGGAAGAAGTTGTAATGCTGTATGTATTTCCAATATTCCATCCAGTGTCGAGAATTGCATAGGAATTCGGGTGCCGTTCTCTCTCCATGTGTCTTTATTCCTGGAGGTCGACCAGAAATAAAGGAGAAGTGTCAAAAACCACATTCTTCTCAAACTAAAAAATTGACCCCTTTGGGGGAGTTTCAAATGAGCCAGACAACGCAGCAACTTGTCCGAGGATGCGTTTTCGTCAAGAAGCAGCGATATAGGGAGAACCGAGAGCGAGATGAAGTTGAGCCAAACTTCGATAGACCAAGCTGGTAATAAATCCGGATATTTTGTAAAGCCGGGCCATGGCTGTCGAAACAGTTGAAAAATTGATATATGTCTCCTGCGCAGCCTCCTATGGTGAGGAATGAGATGATTTTTGATCTCTCGATCCGCAACCAGAGACAAGATAACGGAAATGACGAAGTTGCATTCGCTTGGCCCGAAAAAAAGCTCCGATAACAGGCATGTTGCAGCCGCTAAGCTGGTGTCGCGTGTTCGGTGCTCTCCGTTCTCCGGCGGCGATAGTTGGTGAACTGGATGTGGTTTTCGTAGCCTCATTAACTCACTATCCAAAGTTACAAGAGACAAATATATTGAGAAGAGAACCACAGCTGTACCTCTGGCCTGTCATTGACATTCCACCCCCCCCACAAAAGCATGAAGAACAAACCGACCACACTGCAAATCGCAAAACCGTGTGGGCGCGACAGTGGACGCTGGTTAGTTATGGTAGCATCCCGTCCCAACCCTGTATCTTGGATTCCCAGCCCTAATTCGCATCAACAGTCAAGCTCCCCGCCATCAACAGGGGCACCAGCCATTAAGAAGCCTCAAGACGGCCCAGACTCCACACGCCAACACCCCAAGCTTGTTCTAAGCATGTTCTTGGCTAATCGATCAACGAATTAATCCATGCTGTCAAACAAACAATCTCGGGATCGGGGTCGAATGTAACCTACATATAGTCGAGCCCATCGCCGACCGACCGGAAGCAATGAACGAACCTATTTACCTCATCGTTGAACCCCTCCTCACGTCCTCTCATCCCGTACGCACCCTTGACAAAGGGCTAATCAATCGTTAACGATGCGTTCGTTCAAGTCGCTTCCCCTCCTTGCCCTCCTCGCCGCCAACACTGAGGCATGGGGAACCACCGTCCATAACCAGATCGCCTTTATGGCTGAGCGCTACCTGACCCATCGCACCACGGAAATCCTGCAGCATATCCTGGAACCGGAGTATGAAGGCTCGATTGGACGTGCGGGCGCGTGGGCTGATTCCTACGCACATACGCCCGAGGGGGAGTATTCGGCTACATGGCATTATATCGACCCTGCGGATGAGGTTGGTTTTCACTCTTCTCTCTCTCTCTTTCCTCTTGTTGCAGTGGTTGTCGAGAATAGATATACCATCATAGGATTGACAGAGGTACTGATTCATACAATTTCACACTTAGCCACCAGCCTACTGTAACATCCATTACAACCGCGACTGTTCAAAGGGCGGTTGTATCGTCCAAGCCATTGCAAATGCAACTGCCAAGCTAGGCGACTGCGTCGATGACGTTAAAACTGGCAAACTGAGGGATGGAAGCGATGTTGCTTGCTCAATGGCTCTGAAATTCGTCGCGCGTATGTCCACACCTAGAGATTGATGTTTTCTACTACGGAGCATATTTCACTAACAAGCGACAAGATTTCCTCGGCGACATTTCGCAGCCCTTGCATACCAGCGGCGTAGCTGCCGGTGGGAATGGGATCGATGTCGTCTTCGGCGGAGAAGAGACGAATCTACATTCCGTAAGGCTATCCCCGTATCCTATTGTCCCTAGTTCCTCCAAGCTAACCCTCCCATCAAGGTCTGGGATGACTTAATCGTCCTTAGCGACGCCAAAGTCGAAGACTTCTCCAACAAAACCATAGACCCCTACTTCTCCGAGCTCCTCCACAAGTCCAAAAAGGACAACTTCTTCATCCCAACCAAGGACTGGGTCGCATGCACAGACCCATCGACGCCCATTGCCTGCGCTATGGCCTGGGCCCGTGACTCCAACGAGTGGAACTGCGACTATGTGTTCAGCCAGATCCTCAATGGGACGGATTTGTTAGAGAGCGGGTACGCGACTGGTGCGTATCCGATCGTTAAGCTGCAGATTAGCAAGAGCGCATTGAGATTGGGGACCTGGTTGAACAATATTGTCGCGGGACGGTATAATAAGGATCGGGAGGTGTTGTTGCAGACGAATCCGAGCTGGGTGGATGGGCCTAATGGTGGGAAGTAGAGGTGGATTATTTATTTGAAATGGGTGTAGATATTCGAATTTTGTAGGTATTATTTAATCGGATAATGGTGTGCTATATTCTTTGTTCTGTACAGTGGTCAGCGTCAGAATAGCATTCCGCTATTAGGTCGTTTCTGCTAGCACAATACCCAGTGCATTGTGGACATATGGGCCAAAGAGTCGGTCATTTGTAGCATATCTAAACGCGCTTATTTATCTCGACCATAATGTACCAGCGAAATAACCCCGTTGCGCTAGAAAGTTCAGCTCAATATGCTGTAATCACCTCCTTTCCTATCATTTAGTCCCTGCGATATTTCCGATGCCGGAGTTCCCTAGCTTACGCGCGTTGAAGTAATCCAGTCTCGCGTTCCACTGTAGCTTCGGGGATAGTATATATCCTCGTCTTAGGATTAATTTGACACCGGGAAGCCGAGGAGGCTTGACAGGGAGAATGTGAACGATGAAGATAGAAACTGTGGCTTGGAAAGCATAACCCCATTCCCGCAGAGGCCAGCTTTCTGTCTTCAATAAGTAGACTGTCTACCTGGGGAACATGATAGGTGGCCAGTACTATGTTTTTGATTAGCAGTTCGCGATCCGATCAGCCAATTCACGGAATTGAGTTTGCGAATGGATACAGCAAGAGGATAATGATATGCCACAGCTCTTGACCGTAATCGGCCGAGGATGCTCTCGTGAGGAGCACAATATCCAGACAGCCGATAAAGTTAGCCAGTTGGTCTTAACCAATCGCCCACCACATGGGCTGGATGCAAGTCGCATGGCATCCACTGGCGGGAAGGCTTCCATCAACAAATCTGCATACGCAATACACAGCAATCGATGGTAGAATGCACTGGGCATGGAAGCAGCTCTCTGCCAAGCCATTGCTTCCCACGCAGCAGTCGCCTCTCATCCAGTACCAGGAAATATCACATTACCGGCGGGTGTGGAACGGGGATAGTTGTTGGAGGATCGAGGATTGTGGTGTTGATGCAGGTGGTGTTGCTAAAAGGATTGGCATTGCCCGAATAAGGAAAATGGTTGGTTAGGGCACGACCAAATGGGTCCAGCTAAATCCACCACACGTTTTGACTATTTTCACCACATATTTTCACGCTAAGCCTGATTAGGAAAATTAAGCAGTCTATTTTCACCCAAGGAATAATACACTAAACCCAAAAGGGAAAAAGGGAGTCTATTTCCACCCACAGGTGTATTAGTCATCAGGGGAATCACTTAGTCATCAGGGGAATCACTCTGCAGTACTAACTTGCAATGTTATCCTCTACCCTCTATGAATTAAATTAATTGAACCACCACCACATTATTTCCATTATTTCACCTTATCTTTATCATGGATGGAAGCAGTGATATTAAATTCTTCAGTACTCCTAATGATTTAGGTGATTCTGACCCTGAAAACAATGAAATTCCTACTACCACTCCTACCATTATGAAATGCATTGTGGAAATCATTAAAATTAATCCCCTTATGAATGAACACTCTGCACCTGCATCTGCACCTACACTCCCCCTCCCCCCTGAGGGAATATTCCCCTTCTATATGGATATCAAACATCATATTAATAACTGGGCTCACCTCTATGAGTACACTGTTATCAAATGGCATCATAATACATAATTCCTTAACTGGATTTAGGTCACTGAAGAGGTTATTTACCTACAATGTGATAGGGGTGGCAGTTATCAACTAAAATATATAGTAATTAACAGTCATTAGGTTAAGAGATCTCATATGGTAATGCAAAAGATAGATTGCCTGTTTGCCCTACAGGTAACTAACTACCACAGTAAGGAATTTAATAAGATTAATGAGGATTGGATATTAAAAGTACTGGATCCACACTATAATCATAGCCCTATAAATGAGATTGCATTACCTCTATACAGATATTAAGATACTCAGCAGGTACTTGCACCAATCAATTACTATTTAACTGGTAGTTTAATAGCCTGTTAAATGATAACTCTGATATAGAATGAATTTAATGAGAATTTTATAATTACTATGAAAAATATTTATAATTAGTGGCAGGTTATATAACATCAACATCTGGGTGGGCAGCTTCAGATATAAGTAACTCTCATAGATTTTACAGAGAACTTCATTATTTTTGATGCTAGAGATTAGTATGATTAAATTACATATATTACTTTCTTTTATAAAGCTTTTCTTATCTTCCTACATAATTTCCCTGAGGTCATCCTTATAGATACTATGTATAAGATTAACCACTTCAACCTTCTGATGATTAATATTGTTGATTGCACATCTATAAATTGCATGTTCTATATAGGCAGCACATTCATGTGGGAGAATATATAAATATATATTTGATTGCTGAACTACCTGCTGTGAATCTACCATATAACTTGTGAAATCTACTATCTTATTATCATCCTTAGTGATATGAATTCATTGTTTATTACAGTGTCTTCTCATACCTTGCCTAATATTAAACACCTACTCTGTATATAGCATGTCAAGTGCAACATCCAGACATTCATTAAAAAACACCTCTATGATGAATCTCTATGCTAAGGCCTTCTTGATATAGTGATTTCAAACCACATCAACATAACTTATATCTCTATCAAAGCAGATATCTCAACATTTTTGTATGCAGCCACTGAGGAGAAATATACTATCACCTGGCAGGCATTTTACTATAAATATCAGATAATCTATCCTGCTATTATTAACTATTTGACAAATCAGTGGATTCCTCACAAGGAAAAGATTATTATAGTATGAGTTAATTAAATAGTTCATTATAGGAATCTAGCTACATCACAAGCAGAGGGCTACCATAAAGTATTAAAGAATGATTTACCTTATACTACTACCTCATATATTGGCAATATGATCCTACACCTTCATCATTATCTTGATATACAGAATCTAGAGATTCTCAATGAGATTGCCACCAAAAAAATCACTTAGAATCATAAACATATAAAAGTGCTGTTTAAAGACTATATAGCAGTTATATCACCCTATACTTTTAATAAAATTCTGAATGTAATGAAGTAATTTAATCTCAATGTAGATACTCCTCTTCCTCCCTGTACAAGCTGTCTTCACACTAGTATGAGACTCCCTTACACCTATGTTATCTAATAATGCCTCATTAATAGAATGTATTTACAGGTAGAAGACTTTAATCACCACTAATATCTAGATGTCTTACTATTAGAGCTAATTAATTACCACTTAATAGTTGATGAACCAGAACAAATCATTTCACATTCATATAATTAAATAGCTTCAGTGGTGGGGAGTAGGCAAATACTCTCACAATTTAAACAGGTCAATATGATATTGGAGAGAGATTAATGGGCAGTAGATCAGGTGGCAGATCAGATAGCACCTCCTCCTATACAGACAAAAGGACATCCCTGTGGGCGCCTGTGGGGATGGGGATGAGGGGGTAGAGATAGAGGCAGAGGTAGAGGGGGTATTACAGTTAAGAATAACAAATTGAATGTTCAATTTAAGAGCATACAGGGCATTTTTAATATAAATATGGAAAATGTGTAGAATTAAATAGAATAGTGCTATAATTAGAGATTTCCATTGTTTTTCATGTTTCCTCTTAATATTAGATATTATGTAATTATCTATATGCATTTTCCCCTGTTTTTTGGCTATTTATAGCACTATTCCTATCTTTTCTTATCTACAGGGAGATTAATTAAGGAAGATGCCTGCAATATGCTTGAAAATCTCCCTCTACCCTCTATACCTGGGGTCACACCTGTGGGTGGAAATAGACTCCCTTTTTCCCTTTTGGGTTTAGCATATTATCCCTTGGGTGAAAATAGACTGCTTAATTTTCCTAATTGGGACTAGCACAGAAAAGTGTGGTGAAATTAGTGTAAACATGTGGTGGATTTAGCTGGACTCTGATCAAATAGAAAGGCTGGCTATATAAATTGCTGAATTTGATTGAGCTAAACTTAATTTAATAATATTCTATAAATAGAGGAGAGTCCAGCTAAATTGACTACATGTTTTTTTTAAATCAACCACAGTTTTCTGCACTAAGCCTGATTAGGAAAAGGTGAGTCTAAATTAACCACAGTTTATGTTACACTAAATCTAATTAGGAAAAAGGGGAGTCTATTTCAACCACAATTTTACTTAGTAATACATGTATGTTTAGTTATCAGGGGAATCAACTCAATGTAACTCATCAACCTTCTCCTCTTTTCTCTACTAATTGAACTATCATTACTTGTTATTTGAACTATTACTACCCATTATTTCACATCATATTCATTATGGATAGAAGCAGTGATATCAAATTCTTTAGCACCCCTAGCAAATTAGGTGGTTCTGATATTGAAATCAATGAAATTCCTACTACTACTCCCCCAGGCATAGTATAAGGCTGGGTGGCAGAAACTCATCACCACTTTATATAATAAGTGTAGTAGAGATGGTTCCACTTTAACCTTAAGAAGTAAGAGTAGATCAGAATATAAAGATAAACTAATTAGTAATATATAGAAATAAAATGAAGTGATACTAATAGATAGAATTGATTAAGAAATAAATTACTGACTTCTAGAATACTAGGGATCAGTCTGTTCTATATATAGATCTAGGTAGTAATATGACTATGCCATTCTAATATTAATAATATGTATATGCCAGCCCAATGCAGCCTGCTATGAAGTCAGAGAATAATCAAATTGATCTGATTGTTAACACAGTATAGTAGACTTCCAGACTTGGCATGCTATTATGATAATTGCCTCCTCCTTAAGGGGCTTTATTCTGAAGTTTAGATCACATGCTCTTTAAGGGGGCAACTAGCTATCAGAGTTACTATGCAGCATTAATGATATATTATAATAATGTGAATGCTACATTTCCAAATTAAGGGCTAAGGGTAAGTTCTGAAGTAATAGAGAAATACTAATAAAAGATTTTACAGAACTACTAGAATTCTTCTTTCTGCAACTCACCAGATATTTACTCTGATAAGTCTAAAAAGTATTAAGAAACATTCAGAATGTATGTAAAAACATATGTTTATAATGAGAATGAGATAAGTATAAGGCTAACATGCAATTTAGATTAAAATATCTATAATTTTAATCTTATCTTATTGATTTTGAAATAATAGTCCTCAATCTAATCTTACCCTCTCCTGCTGATAAGTCTTATGATTTTATATGAGTCACAATTAAGACATCTAGCTAATATAGTATAGTGGCTTGTTGCAGTGCACTGCTGGTTCATCTAGTTACTCCTGGCCTCTCTAGTTGTATTAAAGTGCCAGCCAAACATGTGCACTCTCAACAGGGGGGTCAGAAGAAGTAGAAGAAGAAGAAGAAGAAGAAGAAGAAAATGAAGGAAAAGAAAGAGAAAGAGGTAATAATATAATTCTTATATATAAATTGAAAATGAGAAGTTAATGAGTTGTAACCTCTAAACCCACACTCTCTGAATACTAATTCTAATGTGCCCTTAAAAAAGGATTATACTCTATATTCCTCAGACATTAAGAATCATAATGATAGAGCCCATCACATGTGAGATCTTCTTCAGATATAGAAGTTTCCTGAGTATCCTCTAGAAATAATAGCATTAGTAAAATCTAAGAAGAATAAGAAGATGTAGTTAGATGATGTTTCTGAGTTATCCTCATTAAGTTCCTCCTCTGAATCTGAAGAGGAAACTAGCAAAGCTATCTCTATAGTAGCTTAGTTTGTAGGGCAGGATTCCTATCTGTAATACATGAAGCTCTACTAGTACAGTAAGAGAGTTATATGTAGTTATAAGTCTGCATACTATCATTATAACTACTGTGCAAAGGGCTATAACTCCTGTGTTACTGTAGATTATCTCCTATGACTTATTAACACTATATATATACATTATATACTAATTAGGTTCTAGGTGCTAGCATTCTTTCACAAACAGTTATGTCAGCTGTAGAAATTAGCTGATCTCAAGGCTGCTGAGCTGGTATCAACTAAGATGATTAAGATCTTAATGGCTATATTTATCTTCAGTGTAAAAGCCTATACCTATAAGTACTCTTCATGCAAGCTGAGAGTTACATGCTCTATAACTCAGAGAGAGAAGACTGTTGCTCTATTATATCAGATCATAAAGTAATTATCAGAGATTAAGAAGTTGATGAAGGAGGTAGTAAGTCTATTATATCCTTCTCATATTCATCTTGTATGCTAATTATATAATATAGGTTATAGCTTACTCATTATAGGATAATAGATTAAAGAGGAATGTAGTTATATTTTCTACTATTATATTTTTACTTTTTCTTTTTCCTGCAGCCTTTAGATAAAAATAATAAAATGATATTTATTTGCCTTTTAGGGCCATTATTCTAGTATATTTCCTTTTTACTTTTCATAAGATGATAGCCTTATTAAACTTCTGAAATCACATAGAAAAATAGGAGAAAAGTACTATCTCATTCTATGCCTAGACTATTAATCCCAGCCTATCTACCCAAAAACCCTATGAGAGAAAAGGGGTAGAGAGATAAATCATTTTTACTTTCAACCTTATTTTTATTTCTAGTAATAGAGAGTTCTTATGTCTCAGCTATGATTCATCTGCTCTCATGCTTTAACTAGATTGCAAGCATTTTCTAAATTCTCTTTTGATTTCTAGGTATTTTCCAAATCTGAGTATTCTTTCTATTTAATTAGATATCTTAGCTTCTAATTCTTTCCTATTTATTTATCTAATACTCTTTTAACAACATATTTAATATCCTCAGCTATTTTTATTCTATTCAGTCTTGATGGTTCTTCTCCTGGCTGCTGCTGATATGACTCTAATAATAAAACATGAAAAATAAGGTGAATATTACTAAATGATGAGAGTAGCTTAGCCTTATAAGTATGAAGAGCTACACCCTTATACCCTATATCCATAGCTTGCCTGAACTTCACCTGATTTCTAACTGCCTAATCAGATGCCTCTAACTGGGCTTTCATATGAACATTTATTTACTCTAACCTCACATAATTTCCTTCTATTTATATCATATAATCTTGTAATTTCTTTTCCTTTTTCCTTCCTTTCTCTAGCAATTACAATCTTAATTCTAGTATATAGCTCATATGATTTACTTATCAGAGTGTGCCCATTACATTTTGTAATTACTTGCTTGATCTCTTCTTAGAGATTCTCATTATATTCACCCTCTAAATGTGATTTATATGTATAGTAGATTCCTCTGAATATGATCTACACATATAGTAAACCCTTCTAAAATCTGAAATACAACTTACTTAGCTCAGCTCTATTAGACAATATATCAGTGAAAGACCCTAAAGCCCTAATAGTCCATATTGATATCTTATGAGATTTTCCTCTAAACTTTCTGAATCCTCTGAACTTCCTGAATTCTCTGAACTCTTCAAATCCAAATAATCTTTTAAATTCATTATAAATATGAATTCTCTGCATGAAGACAGCATCTCTTCTTAGAGCTTTAATGCTAAATTCTAAAACTTCATCTAATAGCTTATAAATAAGATTGATTTTATCATCAAATAAAATTATATACTCATATCAACTTCAGCTTCTGTTCTGACTCCTACTCACCTAACTGCTTCTTTTGAGGACTTCTCAAGATACTCAAAAGAAAGGCTCATCACCCTTGAGAAATTCATGGGTGAATAAGTCTCTAAATACCCTATCTGACACCTCAATGTAGAGGCTAAAATCACTTTAAATAGCCTTATAATTAGATCTCCTATTAATTAGATCTAATACATCTATATCTAACTCTCTAGCACTGCTATCATCTGATTCCACCCTTAGATAAAAGCTAATATCAAACTTATTTCTATAATCCTCAATGTCATTCTCAATTAGCTCAATATTCTTTTCTCTGATCCTTCAGTGGCCCAGAAGGCCCTAACCTGGCTGCATAATATTTACTAGAAAATCAATCTACTCTCTACCTTTCTTTTAAGATTCAATCAGAAGATCCTAGAAGCTGGCAGCCAGCTATGAGATGACACTGTCAAGAAGATTTTACTTAAAAAGACCATCAAGTTTGAATTTCTGTAGCAGATCATTGCCTCTATTAAACCCCCTATATATCTTAAATATTATATGAAGCTTTATAGTATAGAGAACAACCTATTTAAGATTAAGGCCATTCAGGGCTGAATCTATAGTGGTACCCCTACTATCTCTAAAGAGGTCTTCCCTAAGACCTCTCTACTAAAGAATCCAAATATTATAAATTAAATACCTACAGGACTCACTCATGCAAATGCATTCTACATCTTAAATATAATTACTACTACTATTATTAATTGCTATACCTGAGATATCTACATTAATTGTAATAAATTTAGGTACAGAGCTGCTAACTGCCACAAAACCTATATTCCCCCAAAACTGCCTATATAATCTGTAAATGTACAAATCAAGCTCAAAGAGGAGGAAGACTTTAAAGACATCAAATCAGACTTGGGAAAAGACTAGCTTTCATGTAAAATTACAAGTAGAAGCTCCTAGAGTTAGATAGAAAGACCTTTGAGAAGAAAATAACTATTTCAGTAATTCTTATACCTACTATAGTTAATTATTCTTTTAATATGAATGTTATGGTAGATAGTGATTACTATTACTATTTAATGATTTACTCTCACATGATTAACCATCATAATCTCCTATATATCCCAATCAATCCCCAAAAGATTGAAGGTGTCAATGGTGACACAGGCAGCTTTATATGAAACATAATGAAGCTTGATGTTGATATTAGTAGATTTCTCCAAGAAAATACCTATATATATGAGATTAAGAATTTCTTATATAATTTCATGCTAGGCCTATCATAGCTATCTGAACATCAAGCTCTCATTAATATTTATAATTAATGTATTATATTCTCTGGAGGCATCTACATCTCTAAAAAAGATATTCATAAGACTACTGATCTTCACCAAATCTCTACTAATATCTATAACCTCCTCTGAAGCTACAATTAGAAATTTAAGTTCTAACCTTCTATTAAAATCTTCACCACTAGTATGGCTAACATAGAGAAGGCTCTCTTATGACTCTCTAAGAAGCTGAAGACTAATCTTACAATAATCCTCTCTCTATAATATTATAAATTTCTTGATGTTTTTAATTATAAGGCTACTAAGAAGCTCTTACCATTCTACAGTGTGTATGATTATTATATCAAATTTGAGAAGATAGATGGTAAAGACTCTCAGCTGCTCTGAGGATCACTATACAATATGTTACATGATAAACTGCTTATACTCTATAAGACTCTTAATGATCTTCTGAATAAGGATTTCATCCAAGTTAGTAATTTACCTGTAGGTGCACTCATACTCTTCATAAAAAAGCTAGGTAGAGACCTTTAGTTCTGTGTCAACTATTAAGGCCTTAACTACTTTACCTAAAAAGATTATTACCTACTATCATTAATCAATGAGACTTTTAAATAAATTAGCTGAGCTAAGTAGTTCATAAAGCTGGATGTCATTTCTACATTCTATAAGATTTAAATTGCAGAAGGAGATGAATGACTAACTACCTTTCATATGAGATATAGTCTATTTGAATGAATAGTTACCCTCTTTGGTCTCATAAATATTCTGAGTATCTTCCAGAAATACATTAACTGGGCCTTATAAGACTATTTAGATGAATTTACTTTCATTTACCTTAATGACATTCTTATTTTCACTGATAGATCCCACAAGTAGTATTAGAAGTACATTCAAAAAGTTCTCATCTACCTTTACAAATATAATCTTTCAATTGACATTAATAAATCTACCTTCAAAGTCTAAGAGATGATCTACCTTGGCTTTATCATAGAGGTAGAGAAGGGAGTTCATATAGACCTCAAAAAGATCACTATTATTCTCAAATAGGAGGCCTCTATGATCATAAAAGGTATGTAAGGCTTTCTAGAATTCACAAATTTCTACTGATGCTTCATTTGAGATTTTTCTGACATCATTTAATTACTAATCAACCTTACATGTAAAGACCAGTAGTTTTAATGGTCTAAGAAAGCAGATAAGGCATTTATGTACTTTAAGTAAATATTTATTTCTGCCCTGATGCTCATTGCATTTAACCCTAACTACCTAATGATAGTTAAAATAGACTCTTTCAGTTATATCACAGGCAGTACTCTCATGCAATGAAATGATAAAGGCATCCTATAATTCTATATATTCATGTTCAAGAAGCTCAGCCCTGCTGAAGTCAACTATGAGATCTATAACAAGGAACTTCTTACTATTATTCAATGTTTAGAGGAATGGGACTTTAAACTTCATAGCATGAAAGACTTTAAAATCATCATAGATTATAAGAATCTCTAATATTTCATAATAATTTATAAACTTTCTGAATGCTAGATGTACTGGACTAAATTCCTTAACTACTTTCATTTTACAATTTATTACTATTCTAACATAGAGAACTTCATGGCTGACATCCTCTCTTAATATGAATAGAATATACCTTCTGAAGACTCTAATACTTACTGAGTAAATTATGAATAGAGACTACTAGATCTATAGATCCTCAAAGAATTTGAAGTAATACTATATGAAGTAATACATGTCTTATCTGTTATTCTGCTAATTATAATTACCTCATCTCTATTTTAGGAACTCTGGGATACTACTACTACCTCTAATAAATACTTTCAGATGATGACCCAGATTATCTGAGATAAAGCTTGCTATTTTCTGCCTGAACTTCAAATCTATATTGATATTACTAAATGCTCTATAGACTCTAACTTCCAATTATACTTCTAGAGGAGGTAGTGGGTTTCTAATTCAGAACTGTTGCACATTCAAATTATGTAAGAAACTTATAATTTTCTGATGACTAGTTATCTGAGCTGTAAAGTGCTCTACTAAATTTTATCCTGAGATTTCTACTAGTCTAACATGTCTTAGAGTATCTAACAGTTCATCTGGAACTATAATATCTGCTGATCCATTATTACCTAGTAGGATTATTATTAAGATCTACTTAAATTTCTTCTAATCTCTAAATGTGTCTAGTATGATGTTGCCATCAATTTTATAGTAGACCTTCTCATGAGTAATAGCTGTAAGAATATTCTTATCATTATTAATTATCTCAGTAAAGATGTTATTCTTAAACCCTATATAAAGATGAATATACCTATAGTGATTAAAGCTTTTCTCTGAAGTTCATTTTATCATTAACATAATCTACTCTATATAATTATCTCAGACTGTAGAACTCAGTTTATTAGAGCTATCTGAACCTGAATTTACTAGCTCCTTAAGATCTTCCAACACCTCTTAACTGCCTATTACCCCAAAACTAATAGCAGTACTGAACATATGATTCAGATAACTAAGAACTACCTTCAAAAATTCTATTCATACACCTAGAATAACTGGAATGAACTCCTCTCACACACTAAACTTATAATTAATAGCTGTAATGCTGTTAGCACTGGTATCAGCCTGTTTTTCCTCTTATATAATTATAACCTTAAAGTCTTTAATCTTACTGAATTGCTCAAATCTTCCACTTCATCCTGCAGTCTAATCTAAATTATAGATATCATCATCTTGAAACTCTAGTAAGCCTATAAGTAGGCTAAATCTTCCATGGCTAGTACTCAGTAAGACCAACAGGACTGCATGAATGCTTACTGAAATCCCACTAAACACTATAAGATACTAAGATAGATAATAAGATCTGACTAGATCTTTAAAACATTATAACTAATCACCCATCTCACACACTTAACTATTAATATGCTAAGTACACTATTATTGAAGTCCTGAAAAATTATAACTACTATCTTAACATACCACCTAAAATTCATAATATATTTCACATGAACCTGCTCTGCAAAGCCTCTATCAACCTATTTTCCTTGTAAGAGATTACTAACTGGCATCTGCCTGGCATCATTAGGGAAGATAATAAGGTAGAATATGAGATTAAAGCTATCCTCAATTACTACTACTATAGATGAGGATTTTAGTACCTGGTAAAGTAGCTCAGATATGAGGTCTCTTCATGAGAATTAACCTCTATCCTGTAGGATACTACCATGCTTGCCTGTTATGAAGAACTGTATCTGCCTGATGAGACTCTATCTGTACTGTATCACACCTGATTCTCTGAACCCTTCTGCCTGCCCTCTAAAACTAAATAGAGGGGGATAATGTAAAGAGCTATACTCTTATACTCTATATTCATAGCTCATCTAAACTTCATCTGATTTCTAACTGCCTGATCAGACATCTCCAATCAGGCTTTCATATGAACATTTATCTACTCCAACCTCATGTAATTCCCTTCTATTTATATCATATAATCTTATGATTTCTTTTCCTTTTTCCTTTCTTTCTCTAGCAATTATAATCTTGATTCTAGTGTATAGCTTGCACAATCCACTTATTAGAGTGTGCTCATTATAATAAGCTTGCTTTCTAATTATCTCAATAATTGAGAACAGTTCAAGCTATTAATTATTTAGCTTTTTATATAGTCTCATTGTCTTAATATTCTTTACTAAAATTAAGACTTCTTCTCCAAGTTGAAATGTCATTAGTTTATGCTTCTAGTTATAGTACTGCACCTGCTTTTTATAGGCATGATATAGAGTATTTATTAATATCTCATAGACTTTCTCTAATATCTTAAGTCTTTACATCACATCTGATACTTTCTAAGGCTTTCTTTAATTTTTAGCAGAGCTTGCCTCCTCCTCAAGGACATCATCTGTGACATCTTGGGGTAGATATGGGTTATATCCAAGAAATGTGAAAAATAAAAATATATTTGATGAAGCTTGCTTAGCATTATTATAAGTAAATTGAGCTGTTGATAAATGTCTTAGCCAATCATCTTGATAGTAGGAGTAATATGTTTGAAGATAATACTCTAATGTTTGATTTTGACATTCAGTTTGACCATTAGATTGAGGGTGAAAGGCCATTGATAAATTTCATTGAATTTGAAGATGATAGTAAAATGCTAACTAGAAGTGACTTGTGAATATCAATCTGTGATTAAATATAATTAACTTTAGAGGTTCATATTTATTAACTATTGAATCTATAATCAATTCAGCTAGATCCAGGGCTTTAATGGTCTTTAGACAGGGGATATATTTAGCCATCTTTATATATTGATCAATGATGACTAGAATACTATCATATCTCTTACTCTGGAATTAAGATTTTGATAAATCTACTATAAAATCTATTAATATAGATTTCCACAGCTAATCTGAAATCAGTAATAATGATAAGGTTCTGTAGTATAAGTGTCTCAGAATCTTTACCCTTTAGTATACATTATATGTATTGATATAATTAACTACATCCTTTTAAATCTCTTTTCATGTATACTTTCTTTAAAGTAATTTTTTTATCTTATTAATTCTAAAATGTCCTGTATAGAGATCATCATAATGAATGTATAGTAGCTCTTTATGTAAGATTCTACTTTCTGAAATGAATATAAATCTATTTTGCATTAGAAGTCTATACTCTTCAAGATACTAATAATTTATAGCTGACTTAACTGGTCTTAAATCTATAGATCTAGTTGAAAAATCTCTTCTGAGATCTCCACATCTATTCAATTTTTAAATTTGAGATATAGTAAAGGTGTCCTTCAGCTTCTTCTAAACCTCTTTAATGAACTTAATAAGCATTCTAGATGGAAGATTATAGCTCATTTCATTTTATATAGCTTCCATAGCTGCTAAATAAGGTATGAGATATTCTAGACCATCAGTGCCAGCCCTCTTAGATAGTATCATACTAGCTAGTTGTGCAATATCATTTTAATTACTCTATGTAGTTGCCTCTGATGTCATGTATCTTCTCTTCACAGGTGTTTTATTAACATCACCTATACTAGGTATGACTGAATCTCATGCAGTCAGTTTTCACTGTAATGTAGGAAGTACTCCATCAACATCTTCCTCTTAAAGGACTATTTTATAGTCTAGTTACCTTGATGGTGCATTAGCAGGGTTAAGCTAATCTAAATGATAGTAAATATAAAAATTATATTCTGATAGCTCTTCCACTCAACATGCTTATCTATTAGACAGCTTCTTAGTGGTAAAGAAGTAATATAAATTAGCATGATCTATTAGCATCTAAATAGGGAATTTAGTGCCTTACATATAGTGTCTCCACATTTAAAATGATTCAATAATTACTAATAATTCTTAATCATATATATCATATTAATATTACATTGAATTTAACTTCTTTGAATAGAAGATGACTAGTAATCAATCTTATCTACATGTTGTAAGTAGATAGGTGCCTTCCCACTAACTTCTCTTAGAATCTTATGTATTACTAGTAGGTTCTAGTTACACATCCTTAGATAATTGAGAGAGAATCTTAGTAATTCCAAATCTCAAAGCATCTATCTCTACTTGTATAGGCTTTTTAGGGTTAAAGTGGTTAAGCAACATAGCATCTATGAAAACTTGCTTAACTTCTTGAAATACTATTTAAGCTTGTTTAGTAAATGTGAATGATCCAGGTTTCTTTCCCTTGGTACTGCCTTTTAGCAAGTCTGTTATGGGAGTAATTATTCTTGAATAAGTGTATATAAATCATTGATAGAAATTTATGAATCCTAAGAAAATTTGAACTTCTTAAAATGTTTAAGGCTCAGGCCATTTAAGGATAGTAACCACATGGTTTTGATCTATTTGAATTTCATTAACCTCAACCATAAAGCCTAGAAACTCTAGTTTCTTTATGAAGAAAGCACATTTTGATTTCTTTATATAAAGGTTATATTACTGGAGTCTTTCCAGCACTTAATGTATGTGCTTTTCATGATCTTTCTCATTTTTAGAAAAGATCAGAATATCATTAAGGTAGATTACACAGTAGATATTGATAAGTCCACAAAGTGCTTAATTAATGTAGGACTGAAATGTAGCTGATGCATTGCATAGTCCTATAGATATTATATAAAATTTAAAATGCTTATATTTTATTTGGAAAGCTGTTTTTTATTCATCACCTTCCTTGATGTGAATATGATAATACATATTTCTGAAATCTAACTTAGAAAAGTATTTCATCTTGCTCAGCTGGTTCATCATCTCTTTAATAAGTGGTAGTAGAGTATGGTCCTTAATAGTTATTCTATTCAAACCCTGATAGTCTATGCAAAGTCAAAGACTACCATCCTTTTTAGGTATGAATAGTATTAGAGCTCTGACTGGGCTTTATGAAGGTTAAATCCAATTTTGAGACTACATCTCTTTCAAGAATTTTTGCAATGTATCTAGTTCTTTCATGGATAAGTTATATAAAGAGCTGTAGGATGATGAAGTGCTATCAATTAAATTGATTTTATGTGCTACTTTTTTCATGTCAGCCAATTTTAATGCATCTTTTTCTGAAAAGACAGTAGAAAACTTTTTAAATACATTTTGTATATATAGATCCAATGAGGACTCCAATGCTTCTATATATAGTATAACTGAGGCTTAACCTGAAGGACTTATATTAATTTCATTACTAGTAATATAATAAACATAGGGTGCATTTTAAATCATTTTTGCAAACTCCTTGAAACTTTCAATAGTTATTTGATTATTAGTGAGATAATAATGCCATGTTCAAGCAACTCAATCAATTAGTGGGTTGTTTATTAATATTCATAGCATTTCTAGAATAATATTCTCATCTAACATTTTTATAACTTGACAAGGTAAATCTTTGTTATTTGAATGGCCTTCTGAATTAGTAGCTTTTATCAAAATTGTCTTCAAATCAAATTGGAAATAAAAATCACCTATAGGAAATTGAGCCATGCCTGAAATTTCTGAAACTTCCCATCTGTACTTAGTGAGATACTTTGTAGCTATGCAATTCACCTGTGATCTAGAATTGAATAGGTAATGAGTCATAACTGCACTAGAGGGAGTATTAATAAGTATGGTAAAATGAAGCTAAAGATCTAAGTATAATTATTACTAATTAGAAGTATCTTCTGTTTGAACTG
The DNA here is from genome assembly GCA_032988165.1 of Emmonsiellopsis sp. PD_33. Classification (NCBI taxonomy): domain Eukaryota; kingdom Fungi; phylum Ascomycota; class Eurotiomycetes; order Onygenales; family Ajellomycetaceae; genus Emmonsiellopsis; species Emmonsiellopsis sp. PD_33. Next base: position 202,683 of record JANTQF010000015.1, on the reverse strand, counting down.
TAGAGATTTTTAGAACATCTTTACTGTCCTTTTTCTTTTCTTTATCAGACTAGTAATCCTTTACATAATAACTAGATTTATCATAATTAAAATAGAGATTCTTATCCTCTCTGTTCTTTTACTCTTTTGAAGAAATGTTATTAGTAGGCTTGAGAAATAGCTTTAAAATAAATTTATCTTACCTATATTTCATATCCTTCTCATTCACACTGATAACTATAGAATGCCTGATATTATGAAAATCAGCACTCATATCAGTAGATTGATTTTGCTGAGAAGATTGTCAGGATTTCTTCAATTAAGATTGAAGATGAGATACTAGATTAACTAGCTCTATTCAATCCATTAGAATAGTCTGATAATTATTGATAGTATTCTAAATTGAGGGATGTAGCTTAGCATAAAAAAGCTGCATTCATAAGGTATGAAGGTAATGTTCAAGTTCATTCTAATATTCATTAAAAGAAGCTTCAAAAGTATGAACTGATTAATTCTCTTGTTGAATTAAATCATAAAATTGAGAAGCAGTAAGATAGCTATAGTTATAATGATCCTCAAGTTGATTCATAAGGAACTCTTTAAATTTATTTTAGTTAAATATTATCTCTTCATAGTATAATTCTAACTTCTTAATACTCTAAGTTGTTTTGACTGTTCCTCATAGTCATGTTGCAGCATACAGGATATGAGCATGATTATGAGAGAATTTTTCAGGAGCTAACTTATATTTATATTTGAGAAAACAGATAAATGTACAGTACTTATTGATAGATTTCTCATAATAAGATGTTGAATTACCTATCTTAATATTATAATATTTAGAAAGAGTAACCTCTTCTTGTAAGATCTTTATAGATTCATTGTAAGTGAAAATAGTATGACTTGATGGGTTATTCAGTTCAGATGCTTTAGAGTCAGAGGAAGTAAAGACATCATAATTAGAGCTATAAATCACTGTAATTAGCTTTGATGTTAACATGCTACTAATAGCTTGCCTCTGCAATAATTAGAGGAGTAATTTAAACTTATAAGGCTGGGTAGTAGAAACTCATTACTACTTTATATAATAAGTATAGTAGAGATGGTTCCACTTTGATCTTAAGAAGTAAGAGTGGATCAGGATATAAAGATAAACTAATTAATAGCATGTAGAAATAGAATGAAGTGATACTAATAGATAGAATTAATTAAGAAATAAATTACTAGTTCTTAGAATACTAGGGGTCAGCCTGTTCTATATATAGATTTAGATGATAATATAACTATACTACCCTAATATTGATGATACACATATACTGGCCTGATGCAGCCTGTTATAGAGTTAGAGAATAATCAAATCAACCTGATCATTAACATAATGTAGCAGGCTTTCAGACTTGGCATGCTATCATGATACATAAAAAATAATGTAGAAATTATTGAAATTAATGACCTTACCCCCCTGCCTACACTCCTACCTACAATTAAATGCTCTATAGATAATCTTATAGAAGATACAGAAGTTATTGAAATTAATAGCCTTATTTTCTCTACTCTTCTTTCTATTCTCCTGCCTGTAGATGAATATCCTGCAGATGAACACCCTGCAGATGAATATTCTATAAATAAATACTCTATAGATAAATACTCTATAGAGCTTTAATCCTCCTCAGAAGGGATATTCATTAATCTTATAGAGACTAGGAAATTTATTGATAACTAAGTGTACTCATACAGCTACACTCTTCACATTCAGTATAATAATATATGATTTCTCAAACAGCTTTAAATCACCAAACAGACTGTTTACCTGCAGTGTGATAGAGGTAGCACTTATGAGAAAAGACATATAGTTATTAATTATGAGGCTAAAAGATCTCATATATTAATATAAAAAACTGGATGCTCATTCTCTCTACAGCTCTATAATTATAGTGATTAAGGCTATGATTATTACTTGAAGATTCTAGAGCCATCTCATAATCATAGTCTAGTAGATGAGATTGCACTATCACTATACTAACATCAAAATATATACTATATATAAAGGCTAATTAAATATTATTTAACAGGCAGTTTAACAGTCTATCAAATAATAACACTAATTCAGAGAGAATATGAAAATCTTATAATTATACTAAAGGATATTCATAATTATTACCAGATTATAAACTAAAAATGCCTGGCAGGCCATCTTCAAATACAAGTCATTCTCATAAATTTTGCAGAGGATTTCATTATTTTCAATAAAAGAAATCATTATAATCAGATTACACACATTATCTTCTTTCATAAAGATTTCTTAGTATTCTTATTTAATTTTTCAAAGGTTATTCTTATAGACACTACATATAAGATCAACCACTTCAATCTTTTAATAATTAATATTATTAGTTGCACCTCTCTGAATTGCACATTTTATATCAGTAGAGTGTTCATGTATAAGACATTAGATTTTTATAACTAGCTGTTGAGACATCTACTCTTAATGTACTAACTTGCCTACTAAATTCTTTATTTTATGACTATAGTTAGTGATGCAGATTCTTCATTCATTGCAGTATATTTCTAGATATTATTAAATATTAAATATCTACTTTGTATTTAGCACATTAAACATTACATTTAGACATTCATTAAAAAACATCTTTATAATGAAGTATTATACTAGGGAAACCTGCTAGATTCTATAATCTCTCACTACATTAATATAACATGTGATTCCATTAAGGCAGATATCTCAACATTTTTTAACACTGCCACTCAGGATGAATATACTATTACCTAGCAGGCATTTTACCATAAATATCTAATAGAAAATCCCACTATTCTAGTATATATATCAAATTAGTGGCTTTCTCATAAGGAAAAGATCATGACATTATAGGTGAATTAAGTAACTTACTTTAGAAATACTGCAACATCATGCACTGAGGACTATTATAAGGTTATAAAGGAACTTTTTCTTCAGACTAGTACTACTCATATTAATAATATAATTCTATAATTATACTATTATCTCAACATACAGAATCCAGAGATTCTGAGTAAGATTACTACTAAAAAAATCACTTACAATTATAACCATCAAAACCCACTATTTAGAGAATGTATAGTAGTTATATCACCCTACACCTTTAATTAAATCCTTAATATAATGAGATAGTAGAATTTAGATATAATTACTCATCTTTCTCTTTATACTAGCTATTTTCATATCACTATGAGACTCTTCTGTGCTCACATTATTCAGCAACATCTTATAGATAGGATTATTCTACAGGTAAAGAACTTCCACTACTATTAGTATTTAAATGCCTTAGTCCTCAAATCAATTGATTATTACCTTATAGTTGTAGAGTTAGAGTAGATCCTCTCATAATCACACTCTCATATAGCTTTAATGATAAGAAGTAGATAAATCCTCTCATAATTTAAATAAATTGATATGATGTTGGATAGAGATTAACAGGCAGTAGATATATAGATAGTAGAAGTGGAATAATCTCAGCCTCAGTAAAGTTAGCCCTATAAATGCTCATAGAGATAGAGATGAGGAAGTAGAAGTAAGGGTAGAGGTAGAGAGGATAATACACTTATTATAGTTAAGAATAATAAATTAAACATTCAATTTAAAAGCATGCAGGGCATTTTTAATATAAATATAGAAAACATGCAAAACTAAATAGAATAATAATAGTTAAGTAATTTCCATTATTTTTCATGTTTTCTCTGAATATTAGATATTATGTAATCATCTACATGAATTTTCTCCTGTTTTTTAGCTGTCTCTAGCACTATTACTATCTTCTCTTATCTAGAGATAGATTAATCATTGAATCCCCCTTGGAATCTAACTTTCTCTACCTCTCTCTATATGTATATTACTAAGCAACCATGGTTGAAATAGACTCCCCTTTTTCCTAATTGAGTTTAGTGTGATGTAAATCATGGTCAATTTAGATCACTTAATATTCCTAATCAGGTTTAGCAGTGGACTTGTGGTCAATTTAAATAAAAGTTATGGTTGATTTAGCTGGACTCCAAATAAACCTGCTGAAACAGGAAATTCTCTTAATGCTAATCCCTTTGGGTTCAGCTAAATCAATCCTGTGTTTTGACTATTTTGACCCCATTTTTCACACTAGTCCTGATTGGGAAAAATAAGCAATCTATTTTGACCCCACAACTGGCATGCTAAGCCTAATTGGGAAATATATAGTCTATTTACACCCCAATCTGCTTAGTTATTAGTAGAATAGCTCCAGCCTCCTGTGCCAACTCACAATGTTGTCCTCTACCCTCTATGAATTAAATCAAATTGAACTACCCTACATGTTATTTTACACTATCTTTATCATGAATGGAAGCAGTGATATCAAATTCTTCAGTACCCCTAGTGATTTAGATGATTCTGACCATGAAAATGATGAAATCCCTACCACTACTCTCACTGTTATGAAATGCATTGCAGAAGTTGTTGGAATTGATCCCACCCCTACCCTCCCTATGGATGAATGCCCTGTGCCTGCACCTGTGCCTGTGCCTGCACTCCCCCCCCCCTCAGAAGGAATTTTCACCTTTAAGGCAGATGCCAGACAGTATATCAATAACTAGGCTTGCTCTTACAGCTATGCTGTCACAATTTGGTGCTGTAATAAGTAAATCCTTGACTGGATTTGAGAGACAGAACAGCAAGTTTACCTATGGTGTGATAGGGGTAGCAGTTATGAATCAAAATATATGGTAATTGACAGTCATCAGATTAAGAGACCCCACACATCAACACACAAGATAGACTGCCTATTTATACTATGGCTCTATAACCACAGTGGCAATGAGGCATTTAATAGGTTTGATAGGGACTAGATGTTAACAGTCATGAATTCACACCATAATCATGGCTCAGCAGATGAGATTGCATTACCCCTATACAGACATCAAGATATCAAGTAGGTGTTGCTATCAATTGATTAATATTTAACAGGCAGGTTGACAGCCTGTCAAATGATGATATTGGTGCAGCATGAATTTAATAGGAATCTAGCAATTACTGTGAAGGATATATATAATCAATAGCAGGTTATATAACATTGAATTTTGGCTGGGCATCTTCAAATACAAGTGACTCTCATGGATTTTGCAGATAATTTCATTATTTTTGACATCAGAGATGTTGATAACTAGATTACTCAGATTGTCTTCTTTCATAAGGTCTTCCTGGCCTTCCTACACAATTTCCCTGAGGTCATCCTTATAGATGCTACATATAAGGTTAACCACTTCAACCTCTCAATGGTTAATATAGTTGGTTGCATGTCTATGAATTGCACATTCTATATAGGTGGTATGTTTATGAGGGAAATAACTTAAATGTATATATAGTTGCTGAATTACCTGCTACAAATATACTGTATAACCTGCTAAATCCCTTACCCTGCCACCATCATCAGTGATGCTGATTTCTCATTTATTATGGCATATTTTTATACCTTACCATCATCATGTACAAAATACCTGCTCTGTATATAGTACATTAAGTGTAATATACAGGTGTTCATTAAAAAACACCTGCATGATGAATCTTTACATTAAGACCTTTCTGATATAACAATTACCACCCACATCAATGCAACATTTGAATCTATCAATGCAGATATCTCAATGTTTTTCTATGTGATTACTGAGGAGGAATATACTATCACCTGGGAGGCATTTTACTGCAAATATCAGATGCTCTATCCTGCTATTATTAACTATTTAGCAAATTAATGGATTCCTCACAAGAAAAAGATTATGGCAGCCTAGGTCAATCAAATGATTCACTATGGAAATCTTGCAACATTGCAAGCAAAGGGGTACTACAAAGTAATAAAGAATCTTCTGCCTCATGCCAGTATCTCTCATGTTGGCAATGTAATCCTACATCTTTGCAATTATCTTACTATATGGAATCTGGAGATTCTCAATGAGATTGCCAGCAAAAAAATCAGTTGGGACCATAGACATACAAAACTGCTGTTTAAAGACTGTATAACTGTTATATCACCCTACACCTTTGATAAAATCCTGGATGTTATGAAGCAGTTCAATTTAGATGCAGATACTTGCCTTTCTCCCTGTACAGGCTACCTTCAAACCACTATGGGACTCCTCTGTGCCCACATTATTCAACAGCACCTTATTAATGGAATGTACTTGATGGTAGAAGAGTTTAATCCACACTGGTATCTTGATGCCTCAGATTCAGAACCAATTGATTACTACCTGGCAGTTGATAAACCAGAATAGATAGTTTCATGTTCACATAGTCATATAGCTCTCATTGCAGTGAGTGGGTGAATCCTCTCATGATTTGAACAGGTTGATTTGATGTTGAAGAGAGATCAATGGGTGGTGGATCTAGTGGCAGATCTGACAGCACCCCCTACATGGGCAAGAGGATGAGGATGTCCCCACAGGTGCCTGTAGGGATAGGGACAGGGGGGTAGGGGTAGGGGGGGTAGGGTGCCCATTATGGTTGAGAATAACAATTTGAATGTTCAAATGCAGAGCATGCAGAACATTTTTAATATAAACATGGAAAATGTGTGGAACTGAGAGATTTCTGGGTAGATTTCATAGATTTCCTTCATTTTTCAATATTCCCCTTATATTTGATATCTTACAATTGTCTACCTCTATTTTTTGGCTGTTAATAGCACTATTCCTATCATTTCTTATCTACTGTGAGATTAATTAAGGAAGATGCCTGTAATATGCTTTGAAAATCTCCCTCTCCCCCCTGTGGCAGCCTGCAGCAGGGGGGTGCAAATAGACCATATATTTCCCAATTAGGCTTAGTGTGCCAGTCATGGGGTCGAAATAGACTGCTTATTTTTCCTGATTAGGACTAGCGCGAAAAAATGGGGTCGAAATAGTGTAAACCTGGGGTTGATTTAGCTGAACCCAATCCCTTTTGGATGGCGCCATGCCGCTTTCGGCCTTGGCCAACAGACCGAATCAGGTTAGTGGTTGTTGGCCCTTGGAAAAGACTGCAGTTGTCGCAGCAAGGGGGTCCTGGTGCAGTTGAAGTATCATCTATGCTTCGTCTCCCGCCACAATCTATGACAAAACACATCCAAGTGACCTCCAGATGATCCTCCTGTAACTAGCCATGACTTCCCCTCTGTCCCGCTCTTCTTTTCCTTTTCTTCCTGTTCCCTTTTATTTTCCTGTTCCCCTGGTCAATCCCTCGTTTCTCAAGCACTCAGGCTCTTTGGCTCTAGCATATGTTTCTATAGACCCTTCCTTAAGATAGTCGATTCTAGACGTCAAATATTGCCCTATCTATGCTGGCATGATGGCTATGAGCGTTTTGTTCTCTCTATTCTTCCCCTCGTGCTGCTGAAACTTCCCACCATTCGTTTTATACAAAGTATAAAAGGAATAGGCGGTTGAAGTTCACCCTCCTCTTGTCACACATTTGTTCTTGCTTACCGCATGAAAAGGGTGTCCAGAGTCTCTCCAGCAATTTTTTTACCGGTGCTTTGACGTCTACTTTGAGAGTCACCTACGGAGCCACGGAGTTCCCTTCAAGCGGATCAAAACCCCCAGCCCTAAACCCATCTACCACCATGAATGCGGAAACCCCAACGGTAGAGAATGTGGCAGAAACCCTCAGATATAACTTTAGAGCCCAATCATCCACACCAAGTCCATCTGAGCAACTGGAAGTACCGAGTCGCTTCCCAAAGGGTAAGCCCTAACAATACACTCATACTCTAAAGATATTTGTACATCTATGGCTGACTTATATCCAGCAACGTGGACAAGTCCCCATCAGCATAAAGACGGAACACCAGCCGTCCCATTTACCATTGCCCACCGTGGGTTCAAATCTAGATACCCCGAAAATACGATGAGCGCATTTGTTCATGCCATCAATGTAGGAGCGCAGGCTCTCGAGGCGGACATGCACCTTTCCAAAGACGGGGTGGTTGTTATATCTCATGTATAGCCCAAATGTTCTGTGGTTGAACCGCTGCTTCGTGCTTCTCTTCTGACGATCTACCTGAAGGATGCAACTCTGCAACGATGCTATGGAATAAACAAGCGGATTGTCGACTGTGATTGGAGATATCTTAGTTCTCTACGCACCACGAGAGTGCCTTTTGAACCAATGCCGCGGCTTCTTGATTTATTGCGATATCTCTCATCGCCTAAACGAGCACACGTGTGGCTGTTATTAGATATAAAGGTTTGTTCCACATAATTGACCCTACCTTTACACGTCTTGCTGATGTAACTACTCTGGAATAGCTTGATAATGACTCCGGCATGATAATGCGAGCTATCGCTAGCACCTTACAGTCCGTTCCCTCCAATCATCGTCCATGGAACAATAGAATAATACTCGGCTGCTGGGCGGTAGGTTCACTGTATTTATTAATATGTCGAACTACGCCGTGCTTACTCTTACCTTCTTAGGCTGAATATCTTCCTCTATGCCACACATACCTTCCATCGTTCTCGGTTGCCGTTATTTCATATTCCCTGATATACGCACGCCAATTTCTCCGTATCCCCAACATTTCTTTCAACATCAAGCAAAAGGCCCTCATGGGTCCCGGAGGCGCCCAGTTTCTAGCAGATGTCAAAGAAGCCCAACGACAAATATTCGTCTGGACGGTGAACGAAGAATCATTCATGCGATGCAGCGTACGGAATGAAGTCGATGGCGTCGTCACTGACGACCCGACGAAGTTCCAAAGAGTCTCTGGTGAATGGGAGGCAGCTCGACTCCGGTATGACGGGTTGGCAGATGAGGACGATGGTATTACAGTCCTCCAGCGTATCAATGTGCTGATGTCGGCCGTTGTGATGTTTTTGTTAGGCGGTGTGTTTGCCATCATCCATCCAGCTGATCTAAAAGAATTTACCAAGGAGCCATACGAAGGGTATGATGAATGGAGAGAGCCTTGATTCTATCTGTATTGAAATCTTTTTTCTACATACTATTTAACCCTCGTTTGAGCATCGGTGCGATTGGCGGATTACGGAAGGGTTTGTGTTCTTCATTCTTAGCTCCATTCTTTATGACAAGCTTCCCATCAGCTTACTTTGTTTGTATACCGAAACACCAAGATATTCAAGACTGGGATGCAAGAGAGACTTCATTTATCTTCTTCCCTCTCAGTACAGTTTATCAGCCCCATGTGCACATCACTCTCCGGAACGAAAGACCAAAAACCACAGAGTCGTTAATTCACAAAGACACAGATCCCAAAACAGTAGGTTGGATAGATGGAAGGTACCCGATATTCGATGCGGTGCGCATACACTAAGTTACTCCTTGACAAACATCCAGAGCGTTGGGAAACATGGGAACTTCTATGATATGCGTTTATCCATGCCACTTCTCTACACATTCATGCGACCTTGTTGGAATTTCAAACCAAAAAAAAAAAATGAAATAAAAGAAATATCATGGGCATCACCACCCTCCACCTCTAAAAAAAAAACACCAAAAAAAAAAAGAAGAGGAACCAATTCAACAAATGAACCCGAAGTGATTTGAACACTTAACCTTCTGATCTGGAGTCAGACGCGCTACCGTTGCGCCACAGGTCCTCGCTTATTGAGAGGATTCGGTCGCTTGTGGTTATTTGTGCGAGAGGTGGGGAAAATTGGGTTATGTAACGTTAGCGGCTTGGCGGCTGACTCAGATAGTTTTCTGTCACGTGATTTTCTTTGCCCTACAGGGCTATCCATGTAGGCGGCTGGAGAGGGGGTCGGGTGGGAAATCTGTACATACACCAGTGAGATTGCTGAGTTTGTGTGGGTATAGGTGATGATCTCATCTTGTGGTGTTTTCTTACTATTGTTAATTAATGATTGTGCTTACAAAGCTGCAATCTTGACGGCTAAAGCATAGCTGGTATTTATTCTTGGGGGAAATATATATCTTAGGGCTGTCAGAATCACAATATCATCCACCGCCTTTCCACTGCAACAGACCTACTGCGACTATGTGTGGTTGCGTCCGGATGCTCAAGGGCAAAGATCTAATACGAGGCCAATTCGACAGCTTACCCTGATTACTGTGAAACAGTTGTGCACTCAAGCGTCAAGGATTCCTTCACATATTCATGGATATGGCCTCTATGACTTGAAAGGTTGACCATATCACGCTGGCTAGAAAAACAGAATGTCAAAGGTAATGTAGACTAGAACGTAGATATAATATAGTTTAATATGATATAAACGTACCACCGACATCTCTTCCTGGGTACAAGTACAGATATATATGTACGTCAAGCATGCATATGTAAAGAGAGGATAATCGGCAAAAGGCCTCGGAAGAGGTCGAGGAGTAGTATGGTACAGGAGATAGATGGCGGTGAGAAGGGGGTAAGAAGATGCAAACAGGAGGATATAAATATAGAGACAGACAAGTAAACAGACTCCAGGAAAGAAAATAGCCGCCACGAACGCCCGGGTAAGATAAAATATCCAAACAGAGAAAGATATAGGGGTATAGCCACCAAAAAAAAGTGAGTGCAAGAATGGTATCTGAAAATAAAAATCAAGAGTTAAAAATCAGTAATAAAAACCAGGCGCCAGGTAAACAACATAAGCAAGCCGGACGCCGTAAACAAAATAGAATGGTAATGGCACACCGCGCGTCGCACCGTGCGATGAGAAAAAGCGAAGAAGGGAGGCCGCACGTTGTAGATGACTGCTACCTGGCCTATATTTGGCCAGATATAGCCGGGGGTGGATTATATGATTCCGGGGTTATTAGCCTTGTTGTCCTTCGCTCGGGGTATCGATGACTATTCATACCGCGGCCGGGAACACCTAGGTTGGGGTTTGGTGGAGGATATCGCTTACCAGGGCCACCGGGCCCCGGTCCAGGTCTACTAGGATATCCGCGAGGAGGTGGAGGGTACGGTTGTCGTCGATAATAACCTGGTCCTGGCGGCATCATCATGGATGGTGAGGGGGGAGGGTACATTGCAGCCGCAGCGCGTCGTCCGTCTCGTTCGCAATAAGCCGCACCGTTCCATTCGACATAGTCGCCGATCAACACCATGTCGCATGTTTTACATCTAAAGCAAGTTTCATGGAACTTTTGAAGGGCCCCGGCCTCATCCTCGCTTTCCAGGTACACTCCTTCAATTCCCTCTTTGCAAGATCCACACAATGAACCGTTTCGTTCATGATAGTGTTTCGCACAATACGGCTTTTTCTTGTAAACATAAAAGTCACCGGTTGGGAAAGGTCTATTGCAACTTGAATCGAAGCAAACGAAGCATTCTCTGTGGTATCGTCCCTCCACTAGCCCATCAGAACACGACACGGGTTTTCCGACAATTGTCAGATTGCAACCTTGGCATTGGGGCCTGCGCCTAGTTGGAGCCCGCGCGGGTACAGGCCCGGTGGGCTTATTTGTAACTGGTTCCCTGTGGGCCGCGGGAGGTTGCGCAAAATCGGGCTGCTTGAACCGATTCGATCTTGAAAGCGACGCGGAAAGCTGTCCATTCTGGAAGGACGGATCGGTTGGCGAGTCGATGTCATGCATATGGGGGTCCCGTGGACGGATGGGTTCAAGATCAATCGAAGGATGATTGCGGTCGTAGCCATTGTCCGCATTGGAAGGTTTTCGATGTGGCACGCTTGAGACTTCGGAGGGTTGACTTGAAAATGAACTACCGCTTGCCATGTCCGAAGGCGCCGTGCCGATTGATGATATAGATGGGCTTACGCTATGGAATGGGTTGTTTAAACCGAGGTCGCGTGCAAAATTAGAGACAGAAAACTCTTCGTCAATGCGGTACTCGCGTATAGGTGATTTGGGTTCCGCTTCCTGTTCTTGAGGCTGACTTGGGTGATCCTTTTCGGGAACGGGAGGTCTAAAACTCGATGAAGACCGGGTTGTTGAACGCGAAGCCTGCCTTGCGTGAGAACTCTCGTTTGAATGTCGAGGCAACTTTGGTCGCGAAGGGAGGCCGAAATCAAAACTTCCAAACCCAACAGGTTTACGCTCGTTTCCAGGTGGTTCCTCCGTAGGGGGATTCGTTGCCAGAACGCGATCATTTTCGTATTCTTCCTTACTTTCAAACCGATATGAGGAAGGGACTGGATCGTATGGTCCGGGTGTAAAGCTTTTGATAGGCCCGGCGGGAAGGGGAGGTACTTCGTCCAGCACATTACGGCCGCGAGACGGGACCCTTGGGGAGTGAGGACTAAGCATAGGATCTGCAAACCTGGGGCTGGCCGCTGACATTCGTAAGCTCTTGCTATCTATTGACATCTCGCGTCGGTGTCTATTCGATTTCCGTCTCCCTCGACTTTCATCCTCATCTGGGGCAGGACTTCGTAAAATTGAAGGATTGTTATTCCTGTCGTCATCAATTGGGGCGCTATATTCGTTCCGTTCCGGGCTGGTATCGAATGGTTTGTGTGTGAATGGGGTATTAGCTTGGTTTCCCAGTCTCGACCTCACAGCTGATCCAGCGACCGTATTTGATCGAACAAAAGGTGTATACGAGCCATCCTCACTGGCTGGCTCGGGTGTGGGTGGTAGGGGAGTTGTGTGGCTTCGTTTAAGAGGAGATGGAGCGAGCGAGTCCGGGCCATCACTATTGGCTGGTGTGAGAAGGTCTGGTCGGAGAAAGGGACGGTCTTGTCAAGGTTAGCATGGGAACTGCCATGAAAGATGATTTAGGTCTAAAGTTGACCACTCACTGGCTGCTGAAGGGTCTATTCGAGGTGGTGGACCAAGTCTTCCGGCCTTGGAAAAGAAGCCTTCGCGACCGAAACCTGATTGATTGGGCGGGCTGTCGAACGGTCGATAATAATTGTCTTTTTCTGGGGGAGGAGTAACTGCACGGACGTTAGCATGCAGTCTCCCAGGTGCATCGTTACACATCATCAAGCACGGATTGCAGAGTACATACGTTGCTGCGAAGGCCGGGTACAGAGATGCTCCCCCATCTCAGAAATGCCAACGTCTGCATTGCAGTTGGAACATTTGATCATTGGCAATAGGCCAGCCGTGTCCAGATCCGCCGCCATTATAAATAATGGCTAGATAACTCATGTGCAATGATTCTAATACTCGTAGATTCCTTTATCAAACTGGTGGAGATCGCTCTGGGTTCGGTCGCGCTGCGATCGTTAGAGTAAGTATTTTGATGCCGTGGTCGTAGAGACGTTTGAAGGAAGAAGACAGACAGCAAGCCCTTGTTCGACAAAGGAGCTGACACGGGGGTTGATGCGGAGGGGGAATCCCAGACGGCAATTGCAGGAGAAATCAGCCGGGGGAGACTCGAGAGCCCGGACAGGGGTTGCGTGAGCAGGGGGGTTATTAACAATAGATTGAAAGCGATAGTGAATACAACGACAACGGTGCTGTCCACAACAATGGCAACCAACACACCCGGGAATGGCAGCCTTTGAGAGCGCGATGAAGACGGCGAGAAGCGATGTTTGAGGACGATGGGATATGGGGATGGAACAGAGCGAGGTTGAGGCTGGTGGCAGGAGAATACCAGGAGCTGGCTGCGTATCGCCAATACGATACCCCGGTAATCTACCGTCCTCCGCCATCCTCCCAGCGCCATCTCCGCCCAGCAGGGGGCCAGTCCGGCGCCTGGCGCGCTGTCTGGAGCGGGCCAGGGCGTGTAATGTCCAATACCGCTGTAGATTACGCGGCCATGCCCGAACGGGACTAGCCCCCTTGTGCCTGTCCATCACCCAAGCCGCTAATCTCTAGACGGCCTAGCGCTGTCCCACACGGCCCCTGCTAGCGTCAGGAACGTTGCACGCTAGCCCCGATCAGGCGAAGTCCCGCCGACGCGAGCCATGGCCCGGCTGCGAGAAATACCTCGAGTTGCGCGTCTGTTGCTAGCGAACACAAGTACCTTTCTGGCTGGACACATCGCTGGCGGAGGAGTTACATCGACGCCGAGGCATCCTGACCATCCTCCATGCCAGCCCCTGACTGTCCGGGTCCCTGAGCGCCCTCCTGGATTACTTTTATCCCATCTCTGCATGTCTCTCTTTTTTTGTTTACCTTTTCCCATCTCAGGCCCGACAACAACAGCAGCCACAAACTGCAGCACGAAAAAGCAATTCCATACCAAGCTTTTCGCTGGAATCCCCCGAGAAATAGCCAACCGCAATCCGCCAATATATCTATCTCAGGCCAATCACTACTCCCACTCGCTCCCTGCTTGGTTCTGATTTCTCCAATTTTTCGGCTTTATGTGCCGCTAAAAAAGAAAGGGAGCCACGCAATCTCCTAGCGGCACTAGTCAAGCCCCCCTCAGAGCTAGATGACGGCGGTGGACACTCGAGACTGGCGACGAAAATGAATGCAGAAAGCAAAGGGAGATCGCAGCCGATCCGACCTTGGGAGCGGCCTCCTGGTCGCCTGGTCAATCGTCTTTATGCGACCAGAGTGAGCTTTGGGATTGGCTGAACGGGACGTTGTCGTATTGATGATGTGATGTGTGATCGGTGCTGACTGCTGAGGTCAGACAGAGACCTGCATAAAGAGCTTCGGATCCGCTAGCGAGTCGATGGGAGGGGAAAGGAGCGAATGGGAGAAAAACAAAACCTCAGAAGAAAAAGGTTAAAAAGGAGAACAAATCAACCTCATCAGGTATGCAGCAGTTAGCAGCAGGAGTTACAGCAACCACCTCTTGAGCATGGTACCATTCAGTATGACCATTGTTGGCTTCTTCAAATTCCAGTGTACAGAACAACATGCGCGCCTCTGCAGCTATCCATCACCCCCAAGACACACAAACCGTCTCAACCTCGAGGCTGACGTTTCATCCCATCCTCCCTCCCGCCTATGTCCAGCACAAATAATTATGCACTTCCCCAGACTATTTCCCCCCTGATGCTGCCGAACACGAAATGCCTAACCTCAAGAGGAAGCGGGAGGGAAGAATCAGGGGCGCCTAGCAGGCATGTGGAAGATGTCGTCTGTGTGTCTGCTGATTCTGCCGATCATAGTGGTCCCTTTTATTATTTCTTTCTTTTAGCTCCAAAGGCGAACTTCATAGCTTAACTTACGAGACAGGGGTGGGCGAGTCAAGGAAACTCACCATACGGAGGGCGCTTCCAAAAGTATTGCGCCACTAAAAAAACCACTAGATAATACCACAAGTTTTTAGCTGTATTTATACACCTCATTATTTATTTATCCATTTATTAGTTAAATACATAATGGTAATCCTCTCAAATCACTGTACTCAGCTCTTCTAAAGGAGGAAGAAGGACTCTAATATTGTAATTAGAAGATAGTCTAAATGTGTATACTATTTAAAAGAGCACACTAAGTTATGGGGAAGATCTATACGGAGTATATCCACAAAGAATAGTTACATAAGTAGTATAACTTTTATGTCTGTAATACTATTCAGATCTGATCCTAGTGGTATATTTAGCAGCTTAGTGGCACAATACTTTTGGAAGCGCCCTCTGTACATGGTCGAAAATCGCGCGAGACATGACCCAGAAAAGATACATACATAGTAGTATTCTCATTTTTATGAGCGAATATCCCAATGGAATACAATCCATTACCTCACAGATAATAACCACCTACGAGATCGATAACTATCGCATCACTGCGGCAAGAATTAAAGAGAGCAGCAAGCCGTCTCCAGTCCTCCCCCGAATTCTTTTTTCTTTCGAAGGGTCCTGGGGGAGGGGGTTATCGTAATCTTGTCCCTCCGCGATCTACCGCACAGCAATGGAGACAAATTGACTCAGGATGGAGAACGGATTAGAATTTTAGCGGGAGAACTGCAGACTTGATGCATTTTATTATATTTGCGGAGTGGAGTTGAGTGGAGTTGAGTGAAGGAGTCCATGGATGGACATTTTCATCACCCGCATGTTTGATGCTTGATGAAATGACGCACCTGGGAAACCCCACATGCCTCTTTTCTGAATGCACCGCCTTTGAAGGAAAGGGGATGCAAAAATATCGCCACGATGGTTTTTTCACGATGGTGGTTGGAAATTTTACCTACCTATCTATCTCAAACTCCAGTTGAATGCTTGCTTTGTGAATTTCCCAGGGTTGCATTTACCACTCTAACTACTGCATACTACTAATAATCCAATGTAAATTCAAGTTAGTGAACGAAAAGTACGCAACAGATATATTAATATCTATTAAATGCTGCCCCTAATTCATTCATCTAGGTACATGCATGCTGCATTCAAGTTGGTATGATGAGTCTAACTCTGCAAGTTAACTAGTTAGTTAATATCTACAATCACCACATCACTCGCTGCTTTGCCTCTTCCCCTCCTCGTTACCAGTTCATTTGTGTATAAAAATGTATTTACGTAAATTAGCCATCAAGCTTCCAGACAAGGGAGGAAAAAAGGGTAGTTGACTAACTAACTGGTAGGATGATGGTTAAATCTTATGGCCTTCGCCCAGCCTAGCCCAGCTGTGCATGGAGGTCAGAACATCTATCAGTGAAGGTGCTTACCTACATAGTGTTCAGTTAGGTACTGTATGTGCATACGTACATACAAGGTTATCTTGAGCCAGTCTCGTCTTGGGGGTCGCCACGGTCAACTCTATCTATGTACAGAGGATTATTTTGGCCTAGAGTATATGAGGGTAGGGTGGTGGGAGGGTTATTGCTATTGCCATTTGTTATTACTAGAGGATTCTCGGCAGGCAAGGGATCATAGTTAGGAATATAGATGAACTTATGGTAAGTAGGCAGGGGAGAACTCCAAACTTTGTAGAGTTTGTGGTTGGTAGGAATGGGTTTAATCAAGCATCGGAAAGAGATAGTTAGAATGATGACGAAAAATGCATCTGGAGATTTTAATGCGCTTCGTTCTTTTAATTCTAGCTTATATTTTTTCTCTGGATGTTAATCATCCCTAGATAGAGAAGTATCAACATGGTGCGAAGTAGCTGAGGGAATGACCCCCCCGAGTGCTTATAATAGGGGTAGTTAATACCATCAGACAGACCCCCGTGGGGATTTGGAAGTGCCGGCCACTTGTTCCAATACGGATATAATGCCATGTCATCCTCCCAGATCGACAACCTGGCATGATTTGGGGTGCAACGGAGAGGATATTCCAAGGACTTGCCTTCCCTGGATTGACCTCCATGGCGAAATTGTCGTCTAGCTAGCGGAAGTCCCGAGGAAGTGGTTCTCTTCGACATGCTTTTTCAACACCAGTAAGGAGTTTAAATCATGTCGGTTGATCCTATGAAATCCACAAACTCGTCACTCCTGCCATTTCTCGTAATCGGGAAAATACACATCATGTATCCTTCGTGCATAGTCAAGAATGACGGGAAACCCCTTGACTACCTCTTGAGAATCGGGAGCTCTGCATAACTGAATGTCAGCGCCTAGAGTACAAAGGGGTAAACAGTCATATTAATCCAGGGGTAAAGGGGAGTAAAAGCATACGCAGTAGAAACCAATACCGACACAATAAACCCAAACACCGTGGCATCCGCATCCGTCGGCTGGTCCATCCCCAGCACCCAAAAGGGCCGTTGGTTCTCATCCGGCCCCTTCATCTTGTTTTTAGACGTCGTTAAATACTTGTTGATGGCTTCCCATATCTCGCGGCGGAATAGTACGATCTCTTCAGCCGTGTACCTGCCGGTGCCTTGTCTGTGCAGTGCTGCCGTTGTGTTCCAGTAAACTAGTTGCCCGATAATGACGCGGATCGGGTAGGCGATAGCGGATAAGACATGGTCACGCATTGCGTAGTAGTTTTGTGTCCACCGCTCCCACATCTGGAAGATGTTAGCTCTGAAAATTTTCAAGGATTGGAAGAGAATTAATTGATGGGCAAGAAGGGCTAAAAGTTCAGGGGCTAACATGATAAAAATACAGTTTATCCTCCAATAACGCGCGAATCGCCAAATCGTTCGCTTGGTCCGGCAGATCAAGTTTCTCATTGAGATCCGATAACGTACCCCGGCTAACTAGGTGCTTGATGATGAGCGTAGAGTCCCCCATACTTGTCGGTTTCAGACTATCATTTGAATCTGACTCCGGCTCTTGGATTTCTATGTAGGGGATTTTCCCCTTGGGTCCTGTCCGCGGAGAGCCACAGTCTATGTCGTACTTGATGCCAGAGAACCGTAGTCTCGCCTCTATTTTAATGACGAAGGGCGACCATACGTATTTCCCTCTATCTTGCCAGCCTCGATAGAGGGTTAATTTGGGTTGTTGGCTCATTGGAGCGGACAGGTTGGGCAGCCGGCTGGTTGGGTTCTGGTTGTCAAGTTTTGTGAGTTGTTCTCGTGATTTGACGGATTGGGAGATCTGGCTCTAGGAAGAATCAATGGAAGGTTGCATAGAGACAAATCTTCTATGGTTTTGGTCCTTATCTATGTTTTTATATCAACGGCACGGAATTGCCAAGCACCGACGCGCCGATATTTTCGGCCATGAACGACGTCGCGTCGGCGAATCGGCATCTCTGCCATTGGTCTAGGGGTGCACAAGCTCTTTTCCAATCGGTGTTTTTCTCGGGATGGTTCATCAAAAGTTTTGTGTGGGATAGGAATACTTTCCCAGAGCATCTGGAAGGGATATGGTTCCGTCTCGACTCCAGTTTTATCTGATGATATTGCGTGAACACTGACACCCATCAATCAGCATCACATTCAGCAGGACACTTGCGATCGATTCGGGCTCTAATCGAGCGAATGGGGCAATCAAAGAGCTATCCACAGCTTGCTAATCTCGGTGGTCTTTCTGCCATATTTGGGGGCAAGGTCGGCCTCCCAGCCTCCTAATGTTGGTATGTGGGCAATATCAACTGCAACCCCACAGAAATATCCCACGGGAAACATAAAAAAGCGGCTTCTGATCCAATTGACTATCCTCCACGCCACGTATGTAAGTTAATTGCGAATGCAACATTTGCTGCAGGCTGGAGTCGTGGACAAAGAGGGCGCGGAATTACTTTCGCCCGGCGTGCAACCACAACCCCCTCTTCCCTCCGTCTTTTGTCTCGTCTTCTATCATCAATACCTATTTATCATAGAATTCAGATGAACGCCCCTACACACCGGGATTGCAGAACTTCCGTCTTGTTCTCTCGCTTGGAAATCCCATGTCCAAAGCGGGATAGGGAAACACTCCCATCGAACGGATGGTCTGTTTTTGAACTGGTGCAAGAGATACTTGTATCTCGAATATCGTGCTCCAGCGGTCTAAAATCCCGAGACCCTCATTGCTTGCTGGTTTGTCCAGCTTGGAGCCTGCAATCATGCTCCCCGGCCCTTCTGCTTCTCCTCCGCACAAGGATTTTGTTTCTAGACTGTCAACCGAGATACTTGCTCTGATCTTCTCATTGGTTGCAGCTCGCGACACCTCTACTGTACCCTTGGAAAATTGTCTACTGGACTGCCATAACTACTCGCCCAAGGAGTGCCTTGTGCTGAGACAAGTCTGCCGGAGCTGGCAGGATGTGCTTGACCCGTTCTGGTACAGCACATTGCTAGTCCAAGACGGGAAACCCAAGGTATGTATCTAGGCATACTTTGAACACTCAAGATGACTGAATTTCCGAAAATTCCCTATATGTTAGGATCTGTCAGTTGTGTGATTCACTTCTCATATAGTTAACAATAGCTAGGATCTGCAGACACCAGATGAGCCTGTTGCGAGCACAAGCAAGTTGCCTACGCTTCTCGCATCTTTGAAAAATCGCCCGCATCTTTGCAACTACCCGAGAAAGCTACTCGTCGAACTGAATGAACCCTCTTATTCTGGGGACGTGCTCGATGTTATCCGCTTATTGCCCTCAGTTCGCACAGTAACCCTCTCAGCCCCTCAGATATGCCCAGCTTCTACTCTTCTACCCGTTTTAGAAGTGATTGCCACGAAGGAAATTGCGACGTTTCATTTTCATTCTGGGCCCTTCGGATCAGAGCTCGTGGAGATTATCCGGAATGCCTTTAGCAATGTGTGCACATTAAAGAGCCTTCGCTTTTCACCGTCGCAATGGGTTTACGGGCAGGCTCTGCCTCCCCCTGGAGACGAGAGACAGAATACTGCGAGAGTCACCAATATACGTTTTGACGATGTCTTTATGCCTATGTGGGCAAGAATGTACTTCGTCCGTTGGTCAGCTCGCCTGGAGGAAGTAAGCATGGTGCTATATCCTCCGTATATAGAAGTCTTAGAGCAATTCACCCTCGAGGGCATCCTTATAACACATCAGCGTTCCCTGAAGAAAATAGTCGTCCACTGTGTTGGACCTCTTTTCACACCGAAGAAAATTCCGCCTTTGCAATTTCCTGACTTCACTTGTTTTCCGGGTCTGGAGGAGCTGCGTTTACCCATCCATTCATTTTTCCTCCCGTGCGGGAACGACGAAGGGACAGAGAATGCGGGTATTCTGACACCTCAGCTTGCATCTTCTAGACTCGCCGCTCCCTCCCTTCGCACCCTAGCAATTGACCTCAGCCAATGGAACGATGAGTCCGACGATGAGTCCGACGATGAGTCCGACCCTGGGCTTACGGGATGGGATGTATTCTGCGAGCGTGGACTAGAATGGATGAAGGAACTCATTGCGTTAGTTGTGCTGGAACCAAATACTTGCCATCCTCGAAGTCGACTGGAGAGAATCCACCTAATTTTCACCCGCACGGCTGACGACGACACTTGGCCTTGGGAGTGGTTCGAGAGAGTAGCGATATCCGCGAGATGTCCCGGTATCGCGTTAACCTATAACGAACCGACATGGCCGCAGGAAAGGATGGAGGAATGGCGTAAACGGGATGCAGAGCTCAAGGCGAAGTTAGAGGATACGGACACAAAGGCCGTGCCTGGCTCGGGGGACATGTTTCAGCCCATTTCCTTTTTTATGTAGGATGACCGGCTTTTGAATGTTTCCTCCAACGTCCGTTCTACTCTTGATTTCTAGTTCCCACAACCCACCGTTTTAACAATATCCAAGAAGCGGAATCGGCATATACAATTCAACGGACAGATGGACGGCAACGGAGATATTTTAATATCAGCCAAACTTCCGTCCTCCTATTTCAATAGCCGAAAGGCACATGGACGAAACTGCTCCTCCAAGCCCTTGACTGGGACCGGCACTCGACTGATGAAATGCAATCCGGGAACATTTTGAAGTAGGTGGCAAAGACACCATATCTGGGAGCTGGCCAAGTCTCTCCTTTTTCTGACGCCTTATTCCCCAACTTTGCAGATATTACCTTGCATGTATCAATCAAGCCAATGCACGACTATATCACGCCCACCCCCGGAACTCCCGAAGCCAATTCCCTCGCCCACATCATACTCGAGGGCAAGAGGTAGCATTGTCTAACCACAGGACCAAGTTTTGACCCAACCGCACAAGCACAAGCACAAACACGGCAGCGGAGAATACGAGACACCCACGCGTACTACCTCCCGCCCAAGATCGTTTCATGAATATTGATTGTATGCGGGGGGCGGAGACCATCCCTCGTCTATTTAGCTACTGCCATTGGATCGTTGGATGAAATATCTTTTTCGGTTACATGATGGATATCGGGATCTAGTTCCGGTTTGTCCATGATTTAACTACCTCTTTGCATCGAGATGCCACTTCTCCGTGGTTAGCGGTTCCGTCTAATAATATGTAATGGTCATGAAGTGCAGGTTAGGTACAATACCCGGCAAGTGGATGGAGGGATAGATTGAGATGCAGGCTCAGTACTATGCTGGGGAATTATGGCATTTTCAAACTGATAGGATTTCTTTCCTGTGTACCGGATAGATTTTGGTTAAAAGCTTATATGTTCAATGAGATATTTTAATCCCCACCTTTTGCTAACCACAGGATAGGTCTCCAGACCAACCTCCTACGGGGACAGCTGGAATTGTTTGATTGGGAAGGGGGCCTGCCACACACACACGACCTTTTAACACCGACGCAGGCAATTCTTCTGCTCCATGACACCATCCCCAGCTGCTTTGTACATACATACCAGCCACTCTGATCGTTGCCAATAAAGAAAATACAGAATAGAACCATTTGCCCTCTGGAAAAATGGATTTCTCATCAGGAACTCCGGTTCACTCACGTAAGGAATAGCCCTGTATAGATTATGTAGTACCAGGAAACGTCCACTAACAGCCTCATAAAGCTCCCGTTCAATGAACGCTGCTTGGGGATAGTTAAGCTGGATGCCAGAATCCTGGGAGGATCGAAAGGCACACTTTACTTTAGAATGGAAGGGTGAGCAGGCTACCAGGTATTTGCCGATGATGCGGCGGTAATATGAGAGCACGGTGGAGGCGTGGTGGTGGTGTGTATCGTCACTGGGATTTTGGAGTTGGGCATCCATCGTAGCCCGCTTGCAATATCAAATAGTAAAGATATTCTTCTAACAATCATAGTGACTCTCTGTTCTTGTAATATCTGTGGAGAGTAAGAGCAAGATATGTTATTTACGTGCATGTATCTCTTATCCTGCCGCCGTAAAATCTGATATTCTTGAATATTAGAGGGAATAAGCATTCACCGTGCTGCCTTCTACATACCCGAATATATTTATCACTCAGTTAGGTATAATTGCTTCTCTTTCCTCAGAGTAGTGAAAGGGGTGCCATCCCATCCCCAAAGCAAGCAGAAATGGCCAATTAACCACCATAGAGATAACTCTTTAAAAACTCACATGAACTAATATCCCCCCGCTTCTCTACTCCTGGCAGGCCGCAGTCCTTAAACTTTCATGGCCTGAATTTCTCCTTATTCCGCCTGCATTCAGAGATTGTGTAGGGTTCATTCCCCCTCCCCCCCATCTTTAGTTAACTCGGGATTCAAGACATCGAGAAAGCGACACGTCAACACTGCACACCGCAAACAAGCCGCAACAACCAACAGGCTGCAAGATTTAACTGTGGAGAATTTAATAAATGCCTAATTTATTATCCCCACAGACGGCTGGACACGCTTGCATTTGATCGATAGTATTGAGCGGATGCCTCACTTTTCTGCCCGCAAGTCCATGGAATCGAAATAGTGCATACTACTATAAGCCAACTTCTCTCCTCTCGGAACCATTTTATTATTATGCATCCACGATTCAATTCCTGGCTGCCTGCCTGTGTCACATCATCTTTTATCATCGGCTATATGTCGGCGGGGAAGAGAGGCTGAGTGGTGGGATGTCAGGTTGCCGCCCCGTCCCGCTGCTCCGCCGAGAAAAGACTAGACATGAACTTCATCCGTGGGACAGATGATGAGATGGATGGTTATCGTGGCTCTTGGCGAGAACGGGGTTTGCTGTTGGCCTCTGGGCAGGACATTGACGATGGATCCATATTGGCTTTTTTTTTTTGCTCTTTGATTGAGGGTTTTTCTGGGAATACATTTTTGACGGGAACCCAAGGAAATTGAACGTGGATTTCTAACTCCGGATGAATCTACCAAAGTGTCTATTAAAGGAACGAATTCAATGAATTGATGGTGATTCGCTAAAGAGAAAATAGATCTGGTTTGACAGTGTGTGTTTTAAATAGGGCCGTAGTTCGCCCATTGGTAGCCTGCAATTGTCGGCCAGAATCCCCCTATGTTAGTGAAAGCTTGAATAGTAACCCTCACATAGTTATCAATGGGGTTATTTGAGCATACAAGCAGTTTTGTTAACTGCTGAGTTTTACTAAGTTAGAGTCTCTAACTCCAGGTCAGAGCAGTATTCCCCATGCCCTCAACCAGGCTCAATAATCATAGTTAACTTCGCTCTGATTGACCCCGCAGGGCATTAAAAGAGAAAGCTGCAGATCTCATGGAATGGGCTTCACTTCACGCCTTGCACTGGGATGAGTTGGGATTCAATTGCTAATAGCTATTAGTTTGAGAAACATAGTTCCACTTTCCACTTCCCGTTTCCGCGCTGGAGCAGCCGGTGGTTGGGCACAGCTGCCGATAGATTGCTTGCTGGAGTTGTTGTCGTCTGCTGATAATGGCGGGGTATGTGCATATTGTGCATATTGATAACAACGCCGCGCAGGGGACAAAAGCACTTCTTGAGCAGAACGCCAGTCCCATTGGCGGCAGTTGTCCAGACCTGCAGCAGACGATGGCTTCTTGGCTGCAGCAGCCGGCATTAGACCGTCTGGTTCGAGATTGGGCTGCAGACGCTCGCTCGCCTCCTGCGTCTGAACGCCGCCGACGACGGTGATACTGGCAACGATCTCAGACAGTTGCCCTCGTCTGCTGCTCTCCGCAGCCGTCTGTTACTCCGCAGTCGAAACCACTGGGCACAAATGCAGCCACGACGACGCAGCGTGTGTGTGTGTGTGTGGGTGTGGACCCGGTGAGGGGCAGAAGTAGCAGCTGTGGGTTGTGCAGTGGCGAGACACACCGAAGCACCCACAGCAGGTACTTCCGAGTCCCTCCGTGGTCTGGCTGACTACATAATGCCCCTCCTCGCCCCCTTTCTTCCTCTCTTCTTCTTCTTCTCTTCTTCACCCCTCCACCGTCAGTCTTCTTTACCCCTCCCACTGCAAGCTATCCCTCTTTACTTTACCCTAGATCACTCTCCTGAGAAGTGGTCGTAAATACCGCCAAAACGTTTTCCAATCTCCTTCCCTCGTAAGTCGCCCCTCTGCCTCCCCCGCTGCTCCCGGACCACTGGTTACGAGGCCTTCTCTAGCCATTGCTCCCTATCAGATATCCCGACAGCAGCTGGCATGCATTCTCTTCGCATTTGCTAACTTGCCTGCTCTAGGTCGCACCACCCGTTCAACGGAAGCCGACGCTCGTCCGCCCGTGGAGGAGCATCGGATTCGCCATTTGTTCGATAAACGCCCACTCTTGACTTAACCATTACACACATCTCCTTTCTTCTCCCAACACTACGTCAATCCCGCCATTCGTGTTGACAAGTCAAGATGGCCCCTCACGCCGCAGAGAACGCCAATGGCTCCTTGAACGGGTCGGTGCCGACTCCCAAAACCGACCTTTTTACCGTCAATTCTCCCAATGTGGTCTACTCCGACGAGGATATCAAGACCAGGTATGTATACCACACCACTGCTGTCACCCGTGGCGCAGATGGCAAGTACGTTGCCGCTCCTAAGGAATCCTCCTACGACTTCAAGGTCCAGAGGAAGGTCGGCAAGGTCGGCATGATGTTGGTCGGCTGGGGTGGTAACAACGGTACCACCGTCACCGCCGGTATCATTGCCAACCGTCGTGGCCTCGTCTGGGACACTCGCGAGGGCAAGCGTGCTGCCAACTACTACGGCTCCGTGGTCATGGGTTCCACTGTCAAGCTTGGTACGGATCCCGAGACTGCCGAAGAGGTCAACATTCCTTTCCACGACCTCTTGCCCATGGTCCACCCCAACGATCTCGCCATTGGGGGCTGGGATATCAGCGGAATGAACCTTTCCGATGCCATGGACCGTGCTGCTGTCTTGGAGCCGTCCCTGAAGGAGAAGGTCCGCAAGGAAATGGCCGAAATGAAGCCTCTGCCCAGTATCTACTACCCGGACTTCATTGCCGCTAACCAGGAGGCCCGTGCCGACAACGTCGTCGAGGGCTCCAAGGCCTCGTGGGCTCATGTCGAGCAGATCCAAAAGGATATTCGGTGAGTAACCCCTTTTCCAAGTTCGTCAACGCAAAACACGGTTCTGACCAATTTCACAGCGACTTCAAGGCTGCCAATGGATTGGACAAGGTCGTCATCATGTGGACCGCCAACACTGAGCGTTACGCCGACATTATCCCAGGAGTGAACGACACCGCTGACAACCTTGTCAACGCTATCAAGAACGGCCACGAGGAAGTTTCCCCCTCCACTGTCTTTGCAGTTGCCTCTGTCTTGGAGAATGCTCCTTTCATCAACGGTTCTCCTCAGAACACCTTCGTCCCAGGAGCTATCAAGTTTGCTGAGCAACATGGTGCCTTCATTGGTGGAGACGATTTCAAGTCTGGCCAGACCAAGATGAAGTCTGCCCTCGTGGATTTCTTGATCAGCGCCGGCATCAAGCTCACCTCCATTGCTAGCTACAACCACTTGGGTAACAACGACGGCATGAACTTGAGCTCCCAGAAGCAGTTCCGCTCCAAGGAAATCTCCAAGTCCAACGTTGTGGACGACATGGTCGCCGCCAACTCTGTTCTGTACAAGAAGGGCGAGCACCCTGACCACACCGTGGTCATCAAGTACATGCCGGCTGTCGGAGATAACAAGCGTGCTCTTGACGAATACTATGCTGAGATCTTCATGGGTGGACACCAGACCATCAGCATGTTCAACGTCTGCGAGGACTCCCTCCTTGCCTCTCCCCTGATCATCGACTTGGTCCTCATTGCTGAGCTCATGACCCGTGTCAGCTGGAAGGCTGCTAGCGGCGAGAAGTACAAGGGCTTCCACAGCGTCCTCAGCGTCCTCAGCTACATGCTCAAGGTAATTCTCTTTGTCAACATCAATAATGTTCTTACAACTAACCCTTTTAGGCTCCTATGACTCCCCCCGGAACCCCCGTGGTCAACGCCTTGGCCAAGCAGCGCGCTGCCGTCACCAACATCTTCCGTGCCTGCGTCGGCCTGCAGCCGGAATCCGACATGACCCTGGAGCACAAGCTCTTCTAGAGTTCTCCCGGACATGTAGGTGGCGCTGTTCCGATCTCCTTTGTCATTGACAATGTGACTGGTGGGAAAGAGTTGTTTTCAGTCTTAATCATGCGAAGTAGCTAGTTTGTCTTTTTTCGGCAGTTTCTAAACGTGGTCTCTCGGAGTCACGTATACACACTCGTTTAGCTTAGGTATCTTCTACCTATCGAGGTACTGCCCATTTTAGGGACAGTTACCGTCAATTACATCCAATATGGCATCGTGCCAGTTATGATACTTGGTCTCACATCCTCTCTTTATCTGTAGAAACCCTAAAAAAGTAGCGTCCCGTGGAAAAACATACCCAAGGATTGATGCATTATTAAGTTCCTATGTGGGAGGTAAGTAAGTGCATTCTTAGATCCCACATTGCATCTGCCCGTTAAATACTACGTACCACCTTGGTTATTTAGCGTACCCCCTCTTCATCGAAAATTCGCTTTGGTTTCATAATTGCACCGCAACAACTCCCAATTCCTTACGTATGCCAAATCGAAACTGTTGAGCATATCTATCAAGTATGATTTTCCTAGCGGATATCGATCAGGAGAGGGCGGGGATTATGAAGGGAGTTCTCCGCACAATTTTGCACAGCGACCTCGCCAGCCACGTCTTCGCTCAGATTGTTGACGGGATTCCCATAGATTCAGCCTACGAGATCGGGACGACTCGTCGGGTAGATCTATATTCAAGAACACAACCGTCTCAGCAGTCAGTTCTGCTTGCTAGGCAGTTTTGTCATTCCCATGATATATTTGACTCGTTGGAGCTGAATACGGTCGTACGTCGTGTTTTGCTCTGCTTCCTCTGCCAGGGCACGATGAAGCGTGCTAATTATCATGTAGGTGGCTCAGCAGTATCAAGACTCAGCTCTATTTTCTGCCTCTTTTAACATGCATCTGCTCGAGCTGGTTGCCATTGCGATTCATGACCTTGCAGGGAATCTATATTTGATTAACCACCCCAATGGCCGGGACCGGGTGGTGGAGGTTTGCGATGATCTGTGGGTTAGCAGGGGACTAATATCACTGTCGACAATGTTCTACTGCGTGCCGTCTCGGTTTCCACGGGCTTTTCTAGATGTTGTTGGGTATTGGGCGGAGGTTCAAATTTTCGGAGGGGTTGTGGTGTTTGACCGTGGGCCAGAGGAGGGAAAACGACATGTAAGTCCCAACTCTCAATCGTCTCTAGGATGGTAAAGGTAATTCCATATCTGGAATTACGCGGGGGATCTTGCTTTACAGGGAGTATTACTTGTCAGATCGATAATCATGACTACTAACAATATGTTCGAATGACTCTAGTGTA
The DNA here is from genome assembly GCA_032988165.1 of Emmonsiellopsis sp. PD_33. Lineage (NCBI taxonomy): Eukaryota > Fungi > Ascomycota > Eurotiomycetes > Onygenales > Ajellomycetaceae > Emmonsiellopsis > Emmonsiellopsis sp. PD_33. The sequence continues at coordinate 174,753 of JANTQF010000015.1, read as the reverse complement.
ACGCTGCATTTATTCACCCTCGCTACGCTGACGGAGATATATTTGAGCTTTCCGAGATACAGTGCGAAAGATTTAGTCAACTAGGACTTCATCGAGATAGCAAAAATGACGGAAGAAAGCTCATTCTCCCCTTTACCCCCGAGCCTGACGCTCGAAAAGTCAGACATGACATCGCTTTTCTCCGATGCAATATTTACCGCGACCGCTACGAGAGAGAGGTTACTCCGTTCCGAGGGGGATGTGGCGGCACTCGGCTTGTTAAGGCCAATGACCCAGAAATGATGGCCATCCAAGAATTAATTAGGCAACAAGAGGAGTTAGAACAGGATGGCCAATGATGAACATTTAAGCCTTTTTTTTTAATGCAGGGGCTGTTTTACCCGTCTACTACCTATAGTTAATATGCCCATTTATGTACTCCTATATTTTAATTTATATTTCTGATGTCTCCTTCTGATGTCTCCTTCTGATTTTTCTTTTTTTTTCTCCCTTGACCCTTCCCTTAGACATTTACTGATTGACGCAACCAAAATATCAGCTCTTGAATAAATTACCAACAGATATGGACTTTGAAAATTTTTATTTTGCGAACTTTATATAAGATAAAGGTAATAGTACATCTAGCATTTTCATAGGCGGAAAAAGTTACACGCAACGCCTGCTCCTCCCACCCATACATCATGTATGTTAGCGCACCCACGACTTATATTGATATTTTGAGTATACTAACACTGAATGGAAAGTGAGCCTTGTGTATTTGATTATTTGAGTGCTGATCATTTAAATCACTGCTGTTAGCTAACCTAACCTCCCCAATTAGGCTTCCCACCTCATACATCTGATGCACAATCTCAACAACGGTTCGAGGACTCGGCGGTACTAGTAACTACGGAGTAGTTACGTTTTAAATGATGGAACTGTATAGTTGTGTCTTCCCACAGACCTAAATGGCAGCGCTTTACTCAGATATCTATCCTGTGAACCCAAAAGAACTTCCTCTGACGACATTAAATGCAGGCGACAACTCTCCGCTGTAGCCCTTCAAAATGTATTTAAAAGCTGGCTAAAGAGTATGCACAAAGTCACTGCAATCAATCCACGGTAACCGGAAAATAAACAGCCTCCTGACCCCTACTTCCTACCTATCTGTCCGGACTGCCAAAGAGCATTCCCGGAACGATAACTTTATTGTCCTCTCCTACTTTTGCTGTCTTCACGCGGATATCGGGGACCGAGACGCTAACGCAGCGTCGATAGTCTGCCAAATGATCCGGCAGCTGCCTTCGCATCCCAAAGTGTGAGAGTTTGCCAACTAGACCAAAAAGGATCAATCCTTAGAGGCAAGTGGTCTCTAAGTTTTATACAAAATGACCTTCATATATGACCAGGACCCGATCGACAAGAATTGGACCAAGAAAATCAAAAAGAGTGGTCTTAGGACATTGTGCATGGTGTTTAGAAAGATAATAGAGCAACTTTGCCCTCACGAGCTCATCATATTTTGCATCATCGACTCCATATTTCCCTACGAGGTTGATGGGCGTGCAAAAGGACACCCGGCTGCTTCTTGCAGAACTACAATCCCTCGTGAAGTCTCAACGGGGAAGGAAACGGAGAAAAACTGACTGGATGGCATTTAAACTATAACTTAATGATAAACGACCCTGGAAGAAGCAACAATGCCTACCACTACTTCAAGGATAAAGAGCTATTAGAAATGGCCGACGCAATATCCGTATCCCCCCCCTTTTTCCCCCCTTCTTATTCACACCCACCCCCATCAGAACTCCCTCAACAACAAAAACCCAACAACACCCCCCACCGCCGCATAACCATTCAACCTAGCAAGATTACCCACTGCACCACCTGTGAACTCAGGCGGCAGCGTCCCGGTTGTAGATACCGCCGTCGCCGGCCCATCGCAGTGCCAGTGGTCTCCATGCGGCTCGCAGCCGACGGATTGGGTCGGGCTGGGGCCGGGATCCTGGGTTCCCGTGGGGTCGTCATGGTCGGAATGAGAATGAGTTGATGATGCGGTTGTGGTTGCGGTAGCAGGGGCATCACAGTGCCTGGGTTGATGTTAGTTGGCTGGGTTGTATATGTGGGAGAGAGGAGTGTATGTATGCATGTTGAGAAAGGGGGGATATGGGAGCTTACCAGTGATCTCCATGTGGTTCACAGCCGACGGATTCCGTCGGGCTGGGGCCTGGGTTTACCGATGTGGTTGTGGCCGTTATTGCGGGTTGTTGTGTTCGGGGGGCGTCACAGTGCCTGGATAGCTGGTTAGTTTGATAAATGATTCATTTATCCAGTTTCCCCTTTTGTTCAAATCCCTCTCCAAACCGCGCACGTATTCAGGAGAAAAGATGCAAAACATACCAGTGATCACCATGCGGTTCGCACCCAACTGATTCCGTAGGCGATGGGCCGGGATCTTCCTGTCCGAGGACAAAGAGGGATGGCGAAACGAAGCCGAGCGCGAAGAGCGCGAGCGTACTGCTGAACTTCATCTTTCTTGTTGGGGGGGGAGGAATCAAGTCAGGTAGTCAGCCGTTTGATTAACCTGAACGATATCAAAAATAGGGGATGGATTTTGCACAGAGAGAGAAAGAGAGAGAAAGAGAAAGCACAAAAATTCCACAGACTCATCCGACCCTCTTACATCCATCCAGATTACCTATCAAGCTCTTATATACACCTACCTACATCACCCCGAACCCCCCCCCACGAAAAGAAAATTTCCACGAACCCGCCAAGATGGGGACCATGTGGACGGACCAGGCTATATACGAGTATACCCTGTCCGATGCATGCGAAAGAGGTTCAGAACCTTGAGTCTGGGATGGAACCCCCCACTCAACCAGCAGCGGAGACGGGATAAGGGGGTGATTGTGGTTCTGTTATTGGTGCAGGGGGTAGGTAAATATGCATGGGATGGTAGGGGTGGGCATGTCTGCAACCTAAATCCAAGCAAACCTAAGAAATGGATGGGTTCTGTAATGAAAATGTTCTACGGGGCGTATTCAGTTAGCTATGATATATCCCATTAAAATGTATTTTGCTACGGTCAAGAAAAAAAGGGGGGTGGAGGACCAAACTCTCAACATCAAATCAGCATAAAAGCAACAGCAAAAAAAAAAAAGATAAAACTAACACACACGAAGAACAGAAGGAAACAAAATGCCACTGATAAATGCCACACATCTGGGCCATCCCATCCCGCGTCCACAAGGTTCCCATCCGCCCAAAAAAACAAAAACCCCTTGAAAGAAATCTCAGTAAGCCAAGATGAGCCGCCGAGCAGAACCGACCACCAAGGTACATAAATGGTGGACATGCCAAGTTCCAACACGGCAGGTTGAAGCTAGTTTTGCTATTTATGCTACTATGAATGGACTGCTTTGGTATGGTGGGGGTAGTCTCTGGTTCTAGTGAGGATGAGGATGAGGACCTTGATGAAATCCTTTGATGGAATGATAAAAAGCTGAACAGCTAGTTTGTTAGGAGTAACTAACTAGATAACTAGAGGTTATATGTGTGAGGTAACTACTCATAGTGATGTTAGGTAAGTTAAATTTCATATCATTTCCTTTTGCTTTCACAGTTTTCATGGATTCCCCTTCATAGTTAACTACACAAACACAAAAAGAACCAGAGAAAGAAAAAGAAGAGCAAGGAAATTTCACCCATCACACCCACCCACCCAGCCCCAGCCCTATCATTATTTATCATAACCTCACCAACAACGTGCCAATTCCCATTTCCTCACCCGCAATTAACCAGTACCATACCCGTCCAATCCTACCCATTCATATCCACCGAAGATATTCAGTACCCAAGATTACGACAGGAAAGAAACAGACAGAGAAAACCAAGGGACAAAGAAAGGAATTGAAAAAAGTGCCAGTCCAACAAACCGACTAACTAACTTGCAACCCATTTCATCCATTCATTCATTCAATTGATGGACATAAATATTTATTTATTTGCATTCATTCAGCCAACACCTGCTCACTGCTTCAAATCAACAACACACCGAATGCAATCCCCCTGCTTCATCTGCTCAAAGGCCGTATTGATCCTATCCAACGACTCGCGGTGCGTGATGAATTCATCAACCTTGAGCTTGCCATTCATATAATCGTCGACGAGGCCGGGGAGCTGGCTGCGTCCCTTGATGCCGCCGAAGGCGCATCCCTTCCATACGCGGCCGGTGACGAGTTGGAATGCTGTTAGGATTTTTGTTAGGAATCTCGAATGGCATTTGAAATGGATTGGATTGGGTGGGAATTAAATAAATACGCACGTCTCGTCGAGATCTCCTGTCCCGCGGCAGCAACGCCGATAATAATACTCTGCCCCCACCCCTTATGACAAGCCTCCAGCGCTGCGCGCATAACGCCGACATTCCCCGTGCAGTCAAAGGTGTAATCGCACCCGCCGTCCGTCATCTCAATCAGCTTCTCCTGGATACTCGTCCCGCCAATCTTGGTCGGGTTAACAAAGTCCGTGGCACCGAACTTGCGCGCCCACGACTCCTTGTTATCATTAACGTCGACGACGATGATCTTGCCAGCCTTGTTCTTCACAGCGCCCTGGATGACAGAGAGCCCGACACACCCGGCACCGAAGACGGCGATATTCGACCCTTCTTCGACGGCTGCGGTGACGGTGGCAGCGCCGTAGCCTGTGGTGATGCCGCAGCCGAGCAGACAGGTGCGGTCCATGGGGGCCTTGTCGGTGATGGCTACGACGGAGATATCGGCGACAACGGTGTACTGGGAGAAGGTGGAGGTGCCCATGAAGTGCAGAAGCTCCTTGCCCTTGCAGGTGAAGCGAGAGGTGCCATCAGGCATGACGCCGCGGCCTTGGGTGGCGCGGATCTTGCCGCACAGGTTCGTCTTTCCGGATTTGCAGAACTTGCATTCCTTGCATTCGGGGGTGCTGTGGTATCAGTTAGAAAACTAGATATCGAATCGTGCAGTCGAGGATATCAGATCATACTAGAGGGCAACAACATGGTCACCAGGCTTCACGGACGTCACGCCCTCGCCAACAGACTCAACGATACCAGCACCCTCATGGCCCAGGACGATAGGGAACGCTCCCTCAGGATCCTTTCCGGAAAGGGTATATGCGTCTAGATTCCAGGGTTGTTTCTGTCAATCACCCCGCAGTTCCCCAGAGAGGCATAGCAGCACCAAGGGAGTCGAGAAAGGCTTACCCGTATGGCAAACACCGGTGTAGTAAACCTCGATACGGACCTCGTGGGCCTTGGGAGGCGCAACCTCGATGTCCTCGATGGTGAGGTCCTTGCCGGCCTCCCATGCGACGGCGGCCTAGTTCAATCAAGGCTCTGTTTAGCTATTGTTTTCCTTGCCGGGTTTTCATCCGTATTCCGTATCCGTCCGATGGTCGACTCTGCACCGAGAGCACCATCACATCTCGAATCATAGAGGTGGTAGCGGGGGTGCTTACTTTACAGGTGATAGTCTGTTGATATTGGCGGGAGTGGTTAGCACTAGGGTAATAGTAATCGGGTGATAGGGGAGCAATTGAGCCGGGAGATAAAGTAGAGCTGGCTGTACGAACCTTTCCAACAGTGCTTGCCATTGTGAGTGTGTGCGGGTGTTATTTATGGGTGTGGTGGGAGAGGAGTGATAGCTGTTGTGTTGGATCTGTTGATATGGTGGTGTGTTTATTTATAAGCAAGCTGGCGAAGAGGAGGGAGGGGGAAGGGAAAAAAAGGTTTAAGAAGAAAAGGAATCCAACCTCAGCGAATTATTATAAAACAACCCAAATACCCTGCAGTGCGGCGGGACGGTAACTATTAGCGGATAATAAACACCCTTTTTGCTTGGGAATTCCTGTTTAATTCCTGGGAGTGAGGAGAAGAGAAGAAAAAATTGAGGAGAGGAGGGGCACAGAAGGTGGGGGAGGTGCCGGCTCGCAATGAGGGGTTGTACTGCTGGGTATTTCCGCGTACCGGCCCACTCTTATCAGGCACAATACTACTGTCAGGTATGGCGGGGTACCTATGGATACTTCGAGATATCTACGCTGCTTGTCGGGTTGGACAGCCATCAATTCTGTGGATATGGGGTAATTGTTTTGTTTTCTTGGGAGACGGATTTCCCCTCACGAGAAGGGGAAAAAGTAAATAAAATAAATGAATGGATTATTAAAAATAAATGTAGAAGAGATAAAACCGCATTTCCTATACATAGTATTGTGTAATCGTCGGACCTCTTGCCCGGATCGGGACATGCTTGTAGTCCATCTGTTCGGGAGGGACTCGGGATGTTCAGGATGATATCAGTAAATAAAAAGCCATAAACATCTTGCTCTCCGCCTATTCCGCTTGTTGAAAGAGTTACCCCACAGGGCGTTTCGATCCGCGCCGCAGTAGTTGAATATTGGTATCTATACTAACCATCATCTCCAATTTCGAAGACCTACTAGTACCGTCCTCCATACCTCTCTTTACCTTTATACTATACCCCTACCACCATAGAGGCACGTATTCCCCCCAATCAACTCACTTGGTCCCAGAACTATAAGAATACAGCCCATTCTTCTTCACCTCCCCCTCCGCACCCAGCCCGCCCCGAGGCTTCCCTAGCTCAATAGCCCGCTTCATCGCCCGCTTCAACGCCTCCACCGCCTCATCGCTTATTTCTATAAAGAAGAAAAGGTAAGTAATAACTCACACCATTCAACCAACTTCCAAAAAACAAATAGAAAAATCCACTCACGATAATGCACAACCACCCTCCCCCACTCCGTCACCTTCACCCCCTCCTCCCCACACAATCCCACAAACTCCCCCCCTTCAACCCCCGCCGCCCCCAAATCCAACCACACCATATTCGTCTCCTGGCCCAGCCCTTCCACCACCTTCCCCCCCATCCCAACCCAACTCCCCTCCACCTCCCTCGCGATCCTATTCGCCCTCACCATCGGCGCCCCAGCAACAAACACCTCCTCAACCGCCACCCGCGCCGCCGCACTCAGCACACCAACCTGCCTCATCCCCCCGCCCATCGCCTTGCGGAAGTGGCGCGCGCGCGCAATAGTCTCCGCGCTGTTGGAGAGCAGGATCGAGCCCGCGGGCGCCCCGAGGGATTTGGAAAAGCAGAGCGTCACGGTGTCGACGAGCGAGCAGTAGGCGCGGAGGAGGGAGAGGGCGGTCGCGGAGGCTTCTTCTGCTGGTGATGTGGTTGTGGTTGTGGAGGGTGGGTAGCAGGCATTCCACAGCCTGGCGCCGTCCATGTGGAGTTTAATCCCCTGCTTGCGCGCGAACTCGGAGATGCGCTGGACTTCGGATACCGGCATGATCTTGCCGTTATGCGTGTTCTCCAGCGCGATGATGCGCGTGGGTGCCGAGTGCGTGTCGCCGTCGTCTGGGACGATGTTTGCGGCGATGTCGGTTAGGGTTAGGTAGGCGGGGCCTGCGCTGAGGTTCTTCGAGATGGGGATGAGCTGGGCTTGCGAGAACATGGATGCCATGCCCGATTCGTGCTCGAAGGTGTGGCTGTGTCTGTCCAGCACGACGGAGTGGGGTGGTTGCTTGAGCAGGGAGCGCAGGGCGAGTTGGTTGCCCATTGTCCCCGATGAGATGAAGAGGGCGTGCGGGAGGCCGGTTAGTTCGGCCACGTAGGATTCTAGAGAGGTCGTGGGCGCGTCTTCGGTGAAGATGTCGTCGCCGAAGTAGGGGCATTGGGTGATTATTGAGCTGAGCATGGCGGGCGTGGTGAGCGTTACGGTGTCGCCTGGAAGGTATGGTTAGATATGGCGTGTTTTTTTTTAAATAATATGTATGGATTGGTAGAGTGTATGTTTGAACTTACTCCGGAAGTCATGGGTGGCTGCGCGGCCGTAGCGCTTGACTTCGTCTGTTAATGTTTGCGATGCCATAGTGGTATTGAGTCGTCGTTGATGCGTGGGTGGAGGGGGGATGATGGCGCGGCTGCGGTGGTGTGGGAAAAATCTGCGCGATAGATGAGGACGCAATTGCGAGCGGCAGAGAAACAGTCTATGCATTGGATTAGACATTATTCATCGGAGAGGGTAGACAGAACTTGGGCAAGGTCTGGTGTGAAGGTTCTCCATACGTGTGTATAGTTGGGCTGCGGAGACGAAGATAGCGGGATGGATCCCGCCGTAGTTAGTTGGCGGAGCAGTTAGCCGAGATGCTCTTTTCTGCCCCTGAACAGAGAGATGTAATTTTTCTTTCCTGCTTCTTCACCAGATTTCTGGATAAAAAAGAGTTCATCCAGATAATAAATAAAAAAATGGAACAAGAAAAAGGCCATATGGATATATCCCAGCAATGAACAGCCAAATGACTCACTGCCCAGCCAGCTCCTGAATAATGCACACATACAAATCAGCATGGGGTAAATAGACTAATGCGGGGAGATAATGTGTAGTGCTCCGTATACGGCGTATGGTGTCCGAAATCTCGTAAACGGGACGCGGACAGGATCCAATCAGAAGAAATATCGTTTGCTTCAGCAGACTATCTGACCGTTGGGATGTTGACGGTCACTCCAACGGACACGGGTAATTGATGTGAGGGATGAAGATAAAGGATGTAGTTAACCTAATTATTCCGGTCTGAACCCCTATTGCTACCGTTTAATGAACATTACATGGATGATTAGTATTGGATATGGAAGACCTTTATGCCACTAAATGGTATTTATATGGGTAATAATGTATATATAGGAGAGAAGTAAAATGGGACATGTTAAATCCAAAAAAAGTCGAACATAGTATACATCGTACAAAAACATTTAACATACAAAAAAACAAAGGAAAAGAAAAGAAAAGAAAAAATAAAGCCGTCCGAAAGCCGAAATCTATACAGGATGCGAGCGTGTCCCATCCATCGTCCCTCATCCATACCTCCATCCTGTTTCCCCGATATATAGATATTGCACATATGCGAGAGAAATTCCATCCGTCCCATTCTTTCCCCAGATATATGGGTCATGGGGTATGATATAGCACACTCATGGAGAGTCCGCGCCACTATCCAATCCACTTCTCAACGGAGCGCTCAACGCAGCCATTAACGAAGCACACCGTCCACCCAGCTTGTCATAACCCCCATCCACGACACACGGGATGCACATCAATCAAGTAGTGTAACCCCCTTCTCCTTCTTATCCCCCCCCCATCCGATTACCCCATCATTCATCACATCAGCAAGCAACCTAGCTCCCCGCGCCGGGGATCTGCCCGGACTGCATCATCTGGGCATTCTGCTCCTGGAAGCGCTGATTGACACGCTCGGAGCCCTTCATGAACTTGTCGAAGCAGCGGTTGATGCAGCCCTGCTCGCGGCTGATGAGGGATTTGGTGGTGAAGTCGGTGACGCAGTCTTCGAAGCAGCGCTGGACGATTGTGGAGTAGACCTGTTTTGGGTGTTGTGGTGAGGTTAGCGGGATGATTATTGGGATGATAATGTAGAAACACATGAGGGTGGGGGGGGGGATGTACCGTCATGAATTCCTTCATCTGCTTCTTCTCCATGCGGGCGGCCAGCTCGCGCTGTTCGTTGGCGTTCAGGCTGTTTGCGTTGATGTCAGCGGATTTGAGTTTTATAGACAGGGAAAAGACGGGGCTGCGATGGGTTGGGAAGGGGAACGTACGCGTCCATTGTGAGATTATGTAATAGAGTAGGGTCTGGTCGATGTCGGACAGGGCAGGAGCGTGTAGAAACAAGAGGGGAAGTGACGGGGGAATTGGCTGTTGGTCGAGGTTGCCGTTCGCAGCCAGACACTCCTTCCGCCGGGAGCTTTTTGGACGGGGCCGGGCTATTGTTTCTCCGGAAGCTTGACACGTGACCCATACGCCGAGTTGAATTACGTAATTCATTAGGTAAGCCATCGCATCCTTCCAGTTCTACCCCTCAGCGATGGATGGAGAAGACAGAGATGGAGAACACGAAGATGTGAGAGGATGTGGGAACTGGATATTGGTATATTGATGGTCCGCTGATGTTCTGATGTTCAGCTGTTTCTGTTGTCCTGTCAATTATTAGCGGTACCAATTGAGTTTCTCCCATCCATCCCACGAATGAAATTGTTCTCGAACCGCCCCGTACCCATGGAATCGGAGATGCACGCCATGCCAGAAAATCAAGATTTACTTGGATAGGCTAGGGAGCGCAAGACAAGACAGGCACATCTCGCCGATCAGGAAAAAGCAAAGCCCGCCGTCCTATCCCAGTTGCCAACTGCGTATGACGAGATACGTTTGCTGGGAATGTTGGCATCAGAGACAGGCCGCCAGGGTCTCGTGGGAGGCGCGTGGCGGGGCTGCTATTTTTACTCTTGTGGCCATCTAGAGACTATGTATTTGGTAGAGCTGCCGAGGGCTGACGAGTCGAGGAGCAGACATCCAAGCCAAGGAGGACGGTGGCGGGACGGAGCAGCATCCTGTGACTAGAAGGAATGTATGTATACGCATACTAGTCAGATAAGTAATCATGTTCTATGATCTGTTTGCTCGCGTGTAGGTGCAGGCAGTAATCATGGCCGCTGTCAGCCGGGGTTCGTGGGAGGATATGCAAGGGACTCGACTCTATCCGTATCCTGGTCGTCATCTCTGTCCTCTGTAACCTGGCTATCTCCAGACAGTGTGTGGCGGCGAACTTCGACGACGTGGCTGTAGCTAGCGCATCCCGCCCACAATTGCTAGTATTGGTCTGGGCCTGAAACGTCTCCTCCTTGCTTTTGCCGCTGGCGATCTCTGGAGACTGGAGATGGAGATGGAGACTCGGGCCGTGTTCAGTGCAGAGTGCAGATCTGATGTTCCCAGATGTCACAGAGTGGATTGTAATCTCATATGCATGAAAATAGCATGTATTTGATTCCATGGCAGATCCACAGGCACTATACCAGATTAATGTTAGTTTTTGAATATAAAATTGTGTTGCAATACAATGAAAACAGTCATCCTCCTATATTTCCATGGTTTTGTGCATCAAAAACAGAAAATATGGCAGATTTGAGCTATATCTTATTGCCCAGCAATATTGAATTCAATGGAACTCACCCTATCCAACATTTGAATCCCTCAACCCAACCAAATACACCTGTTTCAACACATATTGCCAATGACACTGAAGTCTTTCTGCCATGGGAATCCTCAGATGACAAGACAAATGATATGACCCAGCCAACCCAGCCTACACAGCCTACACAGCCTACACAGCCTACATAGCCTACACAGCAGCATAGCAGGCATAGTAGAGCCAGTAAAAAGGATGTTGGTACCTGTATCACCAAGTGGTCTCCAGCAATGGAGACAGCCCTGTTGGACAGCCTGCTGGAGGTGGTATATGAGGGGTTTGAAGTGAATGAGAGCTTCAAATCTTGAGGTTAGTAGTTGGCATTGAAGGCTGTGCAGGCTGTTACACACCTCTCAGTAAACAGATAGATCCTTAGTGGCTGCTTTGGGCACTTCAAAACTCAGTACTAGCTGTGGGAGAAACATCAAAATCAAATATCTAGTTGGTCATTTGATTCAGTGAAGAGAATGTATGTTAATACCCTGAAGGTAATAAATGAATATTTTGAAAAACACCCAGATATGGTAGACTTCTGCAGTCAGGGCCCTACCTATCTAAACTGCCTTGAATGACTTCTTAGTGGCAGAATGGCAACAGGGGAACATGCTACCAACTTTATCACTATTCAAAAGTGGATCTGTGCAGTTACAGAAGACAGTGATGACCTTGATAATGATCCTGCAGAGCAGATCATCTCATTATCACCACTACTATTAACACTGGCAGTGCTACCAGTAATAACATCATCAGCAATACTGGAAGTATCATCACCCTCTCCACTGGCATGATAGTCATCTGCAGGAGGGGGTTCATCAAGAAAACATATTTAAGGTAGCACTCTGATGGCTAGTATCAAGAGACTGGGTGATAAGATAGTGGAATCTGCAGAGATTAGCATAAGAAAGTCTAAGGATACAATGCACACCCTGAACCTCTTCTTTGAGGAAGTTCAGGACCTCTTACCTGCTGAGTGGAAGGTTGGTGACAGGGAAGATGCACATATTCCTTTCTCACACTATGTGCCAGTGGTGGAGATCTTACAGGACCCAGGGCATAGTCAAACATACATCTCAATGTGTAAACACTTGTTGAAACAGGATCAATTGGACTGGGTATTAAAAGCTCTAGTAAATCATGAGAATAGCAGGGTGCAAGAAGGTGGAATGAACTAGATAGGAGAGATGAATCAGGCAGCATTTAGTGGGTAGCAGATCAGTTAAGTGAGTGCAGGCATTAAGCAAGTGTTAAGTGAGGTCTGGAGTGTGCATTTTATGTGTCATATAGATGTCTTTATATAAAAATCCTTGATGTTTTAGCCTACTTCTTAGTTATTAAATTACAAAATGGTAATCTATTCATATTTTTATGATATATATTACTGGTGGTATCTTAATGACCAATCAGATCACCACATTTGCCCTTGGCAACCTAACCTCCTCACACAAAAAGTGGTGATGTTTTATTTCCACTGAATTTCACTGGTTCTGTAATTTAACCAAAATTTCACTATATTTTCCCCTATTTTTTGATTTTTATACATAGATATATTGGACTTCAATGCAACAAAAACACTGCAGATTCAAAAAATCACAAAAATCACTAAGTTCTACACATTACACCTACATGTCATCTTCATCTACCTCTATCCCCCTGTAGTTTGCACCATACACCTGATACACCTCCCACATTTCCTTTGCAATTTCATCTCTTTTCTTAACCATATACTCTCTATTGACATCTGCAGGACATTCTTCATGGTTTCCTGCAGATAGCTGCAAGCCAGATAACTCTGCATTTCCCTGTAAGTCATTGTCATCTTTATAGCCCTGATGCTCATTTATGAAGTTATGGAGCACTGCTAATTCATATACCAGTTGAACCTGTGTTTCAATGCTAAATCCATCCCTCAGGCAGTTATATATACAAAATTGATGTTTAAAAACACCAAATACCCATTCAACAACATTCTGGAGGCTTGAATGTTGGAGATTGAAGAGTTCTTGGGCATTTTCAGGCCTTCTATCAACACATCCCCACTCCTTGAGGTGATATTGCACACTGGAATAAGGGGAAAGAATTGATGGGTTCCTTTGTGGATATCCAGCATCTACTAGAAGATAACAGCTAGTTGGTAGGGCAAAATCATCTTCTTCAGCAGAAGTAAGGACTCACAAGTCATAGCAAGATCCCTTTATTCCTGTGTATATATATATGAAGTTGAGGTCAAAGTCACATGCTGCCATGATGTTCTGTGAGATCCACCCCTTTCAATTTTGCCATACATGTTGATTTTTTGTAGGGACTAAGATAGCAAGGTGAGTTCCATCCAGTGCACCCAGAGCACCTTTGAAGAACAGCTACTGTTGGTAATCCACCTGTAATGCCTCCTTGCTATACTCTACTGGCAGAATCTTAACAATATGTTCATATAGGATGTATAGTACTTCAAGAACTTCATGAAATACACTAAAAAAACAGATGAGTATTTCCCTAGATGATTCAACAGTTATTATACTTAACTGACATTAAGATAGTTGTAATTGAATGTTGGAACATCTCTGCAGCATTCTAGTAGGAGATCCTCTGAGTAATGATATATAGAAATATCAACACCTTCTACTTGATCTTTATAATGTTTAATCAATTTGACTCAGTGAGATCTGTGTTTATTCACAGCCATTCAATGAGTTCCAATACTGTACTGAGCCTCATTCTCATTATATTCTTAATCCATTGGGTGTGCATGTCAGGGTTGAGGAGCTGCATTATGAATTGAAGACTGCAGAGTTTGTCTGTATACATGCTATGAAGATCAGTAGGCATGAACATTGCAGTATGAGCCACTACCTCACTAACTATTTGATAGATTAACTGTTGACACTACCTTTCAATATCTTTAAGGATGTCTGCCTCATGTTGCTGTCACTGGTTCATCATTATCATGTTTCTGGTCAAAAATCATTAAAAATTGTCAAGAATTGTGAAGGAAGACATATAAAAATTACAACATTCAATATAGCATCTTGCAGATGCTGGCCTTGGGTAGCATCTGCAAGATGCTACCCAGGCTGCATGTTTTTTCATAAAAATCAACTAATCTTGCCTATTTTGGACAGAAATCTCCACTCTATATGCTATTACACACCACCAAAGTCAAAATTAACACTTCACAGTCAGGAATTGTTTTAATTATGAAAAGTGCAAAAATCACTGAACACCCTGTGGTTCCTGACCATTCAAAAATGACACTCAGTGGTAAGCTGACTGTGAGTGGTAAGCTTACCACTGAGTGTCAAAAATACAGCCTGCACTGAACATGGCCTTGGTCAGGGTGGGCAAAACCTGCTGAGGGGCATCATTGAGGGCTCACCAGGCTCTCAAGCAGCAGTAATCTCCTTTAGCAGGGCGGCCATCCAGGGATCACATTGGGGCCGCTGTGGTGAAAAATGGGCCGTCCACACAGCAGTTGAAACAATTAATTGGCATGTTTGACCATTACCATACCAGAAATATATGGCTCCAAAAAACTGTCATCTGACTGTCAACTGACTGTCAACTGACCATCAACTTCCTCCAACAGTTTTCTCAGAACTATATGCTAACAACCATAAATCTCCCTTAACCATTAACTTTTGCTAGATGTTTAATTCAGAATTGACACCCACCTAATTAAATAGACAGCTAGTTGACTCCCCTCTAATTAAATAAACAGGTAGTTAACAGCTAGTTGACAGCTGGTTGATCATCAGACAATGTTCAATTAACTAGTCAGAAACCCTACTACTACTACTACTACTACTACTTCTTACTTAGCTTTACTCTATTAGATTTAATTTCATTGCATTTTTTTTTTTATTTAGCATTACAAAAACACCTGATTTCATTAAATAATCAATTAAATCATAGAAATGAGACTTCTCATGGGCAAAGTATAAGATATTTACTAGCATAGTTAAATGATAGATCATTTGTAGTAGGATCAGTAGTTAGGTGGGAATAGAAAGTAAATATTAGTACTGTAAATAAAGTGAGTAAAGCAATTAGAGTAGTTAGAGTAATTAGAGTAGTTGAAGTAGTTAAAGTAAGAGAGATGAAAGAAGTAAGAGAAGTAAGTAATATATTCACTAAGATCATATATAAGCTTGATTAGAGGATTACAGGTAATTCAATAATTATATAGGAGTTATTACTCTTATTTATTCTAAGAACTGGAAAATTCAGTAGCTGATCTTATTGCATTATCTGCAATTAAATAATAGAGAAGAATATATACTTCTTCTTATCTAATGTATGAATAAAAATAATAGTTATCTACTCTATCTTTAAGTTCCAATAATTAATAACATCTTCCTGTGAGATTATTGTCCTTTGTGTCCAATTAAGGAAGTAGAAGCTGATGTTTTGAAAGAACTGAACTATTTAGAAGTTTAGTTTAATTATTGAGAGTTTTTTCCAGTTAATTTTATAGATATTTTGAAGCTTTTTGAGAAAGAGATGTAGGATTTTAATAAGTAATAGATTTATACTTTTGATATTAAATATATTCATCTTGTTGTAAGCTAGTAGTTGGAACTAGATATAAACTATCTCATATTTAGATGATGCTTGAAGAATAATGTTATAAGAATCTAAGTTGACTTTAATATTATAAACATCAAGCTTTAGAAGACTCTGAAAAAGAGCTAAGCATTATTAATTAATTTCCTACATTTTTGCCTGAAGGTTTTAATCTGTCTCATTAAATGAGCCCTGAAGTTCAAGCTATAAAGTATGTTGAAAGCTTTCTTAAACTAATAATGTCTTTTTCACATTCTAATGATTTATTTAGAGGACTAAATATTTATAATTCTGATGTTTATTTTTATTTATTAGGATATTATAATTATTTGCAACTTCATACTCTTTAATCTGATTAATATAATGTAATTTAATTTGTATATTAGGGCAGGCTTTCATATTCTAAAGGAATTAAACCTTTTTAATTGACTCTATTAGATTGTTAATCTCAATGTCAGTGTTAGGGGCTGGTCCATTAAGCCCTGATGAGATAAACTAACTTATGATAGACTCAGTACAGAATGTCAAATAGAATTATTTCTGAGGTACAGCCTAGGCTATTACCTTGAGGAGCTTCTATAGTTATTATTGGGTGTGTAAAATTATCTCAGCTACCTTGTTGGAATTATGCACCTTTAGTAAAGCTGACATGAGGATTACATTACTTCTAGTAATAGATGTAAATATATCTATTATTAGACTTTTTAAAGATACTTCTGAGGATGAAAACACAATGAGTAGAATGAACAGCACAGCTGAATTGATTTATTTATTTATTATATATAATTAGAGAATCAGAAGGATTATAACTGAGGTCTGAGTATATTCCTGTAGTTAGTATGATTCAAGATGTATTAATAGAGATTATAAATAACCTTAGTCTTGAGGAAATGAGAAGGTATGTAGCATCTATAAATATTACTTTTACCCTGATTGAGATAATATATAGGAGATGAGGATATAATATGCAATCTTTAAGATTTCTAAGTATTCATTATGATATGAGTCTGATGGGAAATATGTCACTAGATTTAGATTGAGACATATTTTAAATAGTGATGTTTAGTTAGCACTCATTCTGAACTACTTGTATAACTACTTCTTTTAAATCTGAATAGTTGTATTATTAATTTAATCCTAAAGATGTTGTATCTAGTGATAATATCAGTCATTTATTTGAAGATTATAAGTAAGATTTCCCTGATTCTTCTTATTAATCATGCAATTCTAACATGAAAGTGTTGCAGTTAGATGTTTAATACCAGTATTATTATTCTACTAGAGTATATTTCTGAGGAAGATCATACAGGATGCAATGATTTATACAGCCTCTTTATTGATGATCATTTTAATCTCAAGGTAATCAAGCTTTGCTAGTTCTAGAGATAGACTATCAATAATGTCTGGAAAATTTATTTTATAGAGTCTAAATGTAAGAATAAAAACATTCATCTATTTAGAATGTTCAGATGCACTTAAGGTAGAGATTATATAACATCTCATTAGGCTCTAATATATGTTTTAGTATAAGCTAAACCCATCAATGAAAAGTTAGTATGAGAGAGATATAATCTTTTTGTTAGAGTAAAATAGACTCTTAAGTGTATATCTTCTATGTGCATTAATCTCTAATTTCTCATATAAAGAAGTAGATCAGCAATACAGCCAGATAATCATTCTATTTGAGAAGGTTTGAATAATCCTTCAGATAAAGTACTGAGTTGGATTATATAATGGAGATCTTATATTACTTTTAGAGGTATTAAAGATGATATCAATAAAGACATCCACTTGAAATATGATTTTTTTGGCCTGAATAAAGAATGCTTGATTCTCAATGAGAATTAATTCCTTAGTTCTAAATGAGAGATCTAGGTGTGCTAATTTATCCTGATAGAGATCAGATAAATAGTGAAGCACACCTTGAATCTCTATAACTATATAATTTTAAAGTGGTAAATTAATTCTATAATCTCTTCTAATATAGAGAATTCTTTCAAAATGATGCATTGCTGAATTACTGCTGCATTGACATGTTATCTTCTTATATTTATACTTGATGAAATTCAATGAAAATATTAGTTTATTTATCAGTAAGTACTAAGGTAGATAGCTAGAGCTATACTTAATAGAAGCTCCTCAGCTTCTTAAATGCTATAACTTTTTTAGCTTGTTAATAAGCTTCATCATACTAATATGTAGCTTGCTTTAGAATATAGGTGATTATAGGAGAGACTTTACTAGAGCAATTAAATTCTGAAAGTATATAGTACTCATGGATTTCTTGGTAGCTTTCTTCTGGGCCAGTAAAAGTATTAGCATCTGAGATTTTGATATTATTAGTATCTCAGTTGTTTAGACTGGGAGAATTGGGAACTGAGTCTGACATGCCTTCTTAAGTATAGATAACTCTTTGGGAAGAGTATATATAAATGTAATATCTCAGAGAGACTTGAGAATCTACAAGAGAGAGTAATATTACTCTCTTAAAATTTCTGAATTCTTATACTATAGCCTTATTACTAATATAAATGTATTGATATCTTCAACACCATATTTATATGGTAAAATTATGGTAGAATTAGTATCATCAGCATCTATTAGAGTATTTTTAATAGATGAAGTATTTAATGTAATATCCCTCTAAGTCTCTTTCTCAGTCTCTTCATTAATTTCTTCCTTAATCTCTTTCTTAACCTTTTGAATGTCAGTGCTATTTTCTGATTGACTTTCTAATAGCTACTATATATTAGAGTTCTTTGGAATCTTATTGCTATTATCTTCAGATTGAGGATCATAGCTCCCAACATCCTATATTTCATTAGTATTAGAGATAAATATAGAAGTAAAAGCTTGAATATATACTTTAATAGGCTCTATATCACTATCAGAGTCCATCTTAAAGTTATTATTATCTTTAATAGATGGTAAAATGTGATCATCTTACTCAAAAGTAGTGTCAGATGATAGGAATTGGTGAGCAATATAAGTCCTATAGCTGGCATTGGAATCTTAATGAATAGATAGTCTGAGGAGATACTTTTTCTAATTTTAATATTTAAATTGCCCCATTTTGATGGTCCTTCAGTAGTTATACTAGATACTTAATGAGATGAAGTTAGGGGATGTTGTTGTTATCATTATTATGAAATCAGAAAGATTCAGAAGGTATATTGTGAGTACTTAGTTATTTTTTGAGTCTTAGAGGAGCTAATCCCAAAAAAAATGTTAGGAGTGCAGAGATTACCCTTTAAAAAAACATTAGAAGATAATAGATTACCCTTGAATATTAAAAGTATCAGATATTATCCTTTAAAGAATCAAAGAACTGCTTAAGAAAGGCCATAATAATAGTATATTCTATCAATATAATATAGGAAATTAAAGAGAAATTTACAATGAAATAGGACTCAAATGTTATTAATCAAACTCTTCTTAAAGAAGATTGGATCCAGAATCACCAATAAAAGGGAGAAAGAAATATAAAGAGAGAAGTGAAATAAAAATGAAATTAAAATTGAAATTAAAAGCTAATATAGTAGTCAATACAGTAGGAGATGCAGCAGAAGACACAGAAGACTACAAATAATAAAAAGAAATAAAAGATAAGAATCTCACACTTTAATACAATATGATATAAGATTATAATCAAGTCAAGAGAGAATCATCTTCAGTAGGAAATAGCATAAATGTATGTCCTCTTCTTTATAAAGAAAAAAAATGACTTCATTATAGAGATGATATTCTTCAAGGAAGTAGAGAATCTAAGCATTTAATTAGGTAAGTAGGAGAAGATTCTAAATTGAATAAAAGAGTAGAAGAATCAGAGTTTATCACTACTTCAAGTAAGTTAGTTCAGATTAGTATTATAAATTTATACTAATAATATAGTAATAAATTACAAATAAAATCAACATCATCAAAGCAGAGGATTCTGACACAAGCTGGCATCTTCATACATTATATAAATCTCTATTCTTAATTTTTTCCTGTAATTTCTCTCAGGAGAAATTTTTCCATGTCTTTTTCTGGGTTCACCCAGTAATTAACTTTAAAAAGTCAAGTAAACTTGAGCAGTGGTACCTGACCAGTAAGTTAATCAAATAAAGAATATAATAATAGAGTATTAATTAAGTTAGATGTATATATTAATCTAGCAGTTGAGATGAAGATCTTTTTAGATATAAAAATAACTTTAATAATGAATAGCCTAATAGTGATTAGAGCTTGGCAAAAGCTACTACAGTTCTAAGACTATCTATAAGTCTTTAATTAATATATTAGAGTAGAATAGTCATCATTCATTGAGAAAAAAGTGAAGGAAAAAATATTAAAGTAAAAGAGATTAAAAGTAGAGGTACAGAATGAGGCTTATAAAAGAATATGCTATCTTCTCTACCTAAAGTGAGTAATAGGGTGATTTATTGTTATTATATATCTATATTAATGCCATGATTGGGGATAGAAATAATAAAAAAGAAGAAGAAGAAGAAGAAGAAGAAGATAATGAAAAAATTTTATATGTTATTATAGATTAATGTGGATTATGCTTGGCACTAGCTAGCTAATAGCCTGATATTACTATTAGAGCTCTTAAGGTAGTTAGTTAGTTATTATTAATTAATAGAAAGTAATATTTAAAAGACTAAATAACTTCATTTCAACTTAGCTATCTAACTTAACTATCTATTCATATCAGAACTAATTTTCAACTAGAATATCTCTTTAGATGCCTCTTTAGTCTTCTTACTTCTCTCATTATTACTTGTAGTATTATATTTCTCATCTGGCAGATAGAACTTACCAAATCTACCCTTAAGTACTATAGCAGGAGAGGCAGATAAAGGCACAGGTAGAGAGGTAGATAAAGGTGCAGGTACAGATAGAGAGACAGATAAAGATGCAGGTAGAGAGGCTAATAGAGATGCAAATAAAGATGAAGAGGCTGCATACATATTAGTTATTTAAGGTAGAGGGGCTATATACATACTAGTCATTTAAGGTAGAGGGTTTTTATCATACATGTCAGTATAGTAAACTTAGACAGGTAGATGACTATGAGCAGGAAAGAGAGCAGCAGACCTAGTATAGCTAATAGAAGTAAGAAAGAAGCTATAGATATTTAGTAAAGTATTTATATACTTTCTCATCTAGCACTTAGAGGGAGAGGTCTTAATCATTAAAATTCTACATTTTACTTATATTTTAATGGTTATTTTAGAGATTTTAGAGTTTTTAGCATTTCAGATTTACTTATAGTAGATGCAGGATGATGGGCATGGGGATAAAAATAAGCTAAAGCTGAAGTTAAAGTAGAAGTAAAAGTAAAGCTAGTAATAATATATAAAGTAAAGATAATTAAATCAAACCTCTATATTAAAATAATATTAGTATGAATTAAAAATGTCTATAAAATAGATATTTATATACTCTATTAATAGCCTTAAGTATCTCAGCATTATACTTATACTATACATTTATGAGCTAAAACATCTTATAGAAATAACCTGCTATCTCTCTCATAACCTTTAGCCTCTCCACTCTAATACTATTAAGTAAAGTAAATTTAGGCTCAGACATCTTAGACATAGTAATAGACTTCTCCTTAATTGGAGTCTCAGGAATTACAGTAAGATATAATTTAATTTCTATTTTTAAGAAAAAGGTAGTGATAGTAAGGGCCTTTCTTTTAATCTCTTTTAATAATAATAGAATCATAGTAGTATACTCAGCTTGAGATATAAGGATATTCTCAACTTCCTCCAATATATCATTCAGAATCATTTGGTAACTCTTTTTGTCTTTAGTGTATTAGAGGCATGCTTTAATAGCACCTTTAACCTTACTATAAATATAATTAGATTAATTATTTATAATGAAATTAATTATATAATAGATGTAGAGGTTCATTTCACCCAGGCCAGCTTCTTCTTTAGTTTGAACCTTACTTTAGAATGCTCTGCTAGTACTAGTCTTCTTTAGAGAAGTTATACTAGCAGTTCTACTATTCTATTATTAGCTTTTTTTTAAATTTATATATTTTAATGTATCATTTAGAGTACTTACTAGTTGAAGGAGCAGCAGATAACAACAAATAGAGAGAGAAGAAAATATGATTAAACTCTTCTTTAAGTGTTTAAGAAAAAAAAAAGAGAAAAGAAGAAAAGAGAGTAAAGATGAGGTATTTTATTTTATATGATAAGTAATAATATATAAGATAGTAAATGAATCATCTAGTAATGAGATCAAGACTTAGAGTAATCTCAATTTAGAATGTAAAACACTAAATATTATAATTATATAATTTAAATACTGATCTTATATTTAAATTTACTTATATATATCATTTAAAAGTAAAATTGAGATGATTTATACTGCTAGATAATGAAGATATAGAAAAAAGAAGTAGATTTAGGAGCATTATAGTGAGATTAGTAATTTAACTTTTATAGCTCCATTAACTATTATATAGCTTCATTAATTACTCTATATAATCATCAACTGATTCTCTGACAGTTTTATTAGAATAATAGTAATTTATTATCTACAGTTAGGATCTATCCAATATTTAACTAAAATCTACATTTTATATGACTTAATGGTCAACTGACTGTTTAATCAGAAGTTAACAGTCAGTTGACAGTTGATTGACAGTAGGCCTGATGTAGACTGTGGATTAACTGTAAATCCAGTGTTTAAAATTGCCACCAGATTCTGGTATGGTAATTTCCACCGCGTCACGTGCTCCAACAGTGCGCGGCTTGTCTGGACTTCGACTTCAACATCTCGACAAGACATCGACATCGACAGACGACAGACGACTCGACTCCCTCGCCATCGCTTCCACCCTGCTGCGAGCGGTCTCCAGGCTCTGAGGTTCCCCCGCGCCGCCCGTCTGCCGCCAGTCTCAGCCTTGTCTCGCCAGCCAGCGCCAGGGTGAGTGCCCAGCCAGCCTCCTCTTCTCTGCTCCCGTCGCCCTACGCCGTCTCGATGTGCTCCAGTCCGCACTGACGCTGCTCTCTCGCTCCGCCAGCATGTGTCCGTGCTTGCATTGACCTGTCTCTCGTCGCCCGCTCTGCTATTCTTAATTGCTTGCCTGTGCCACGCCGCTTGTTCATGCAACCGCCTAGTTGTCGCGATTCTCACTGCCTTGAGACCACCGAGCCCCAGCCAGCCTAACCGCGACCGGACCCCCTCTGCCAAACGCCTCGCCTTCTCCACGCCCGCCATTCATCCCATCCTGCTCAGTCCGCCTCTCGCTGTCGTCCGCTTGAGTCTTGACCTACCCGAGGCAAATAGAGCCCGTCCACTTCCGCCCTCGTTCACCTTCCGCTCGTTACACGCATCCCTTTCGCATCGAGCTCTGACGGCCAGGTCGCTCGTTACTCGCCGCTCTCTCCCTTGTTCAAGTCACCTGCCATCCCTGTCAGCGACCAGCCTGCATTCGGCCTTGTCTGCCTCCGTTGCTATTTTAGGGTAGTTACCCGCTATCTGCGGCCGTTGGATCTAACGAACACACTAAAAATACCCGTTTCATCGCGGCCTCCTCCAAAGACTCCGCCAACGCGCATACTACTGTTCTGACTACATCTATACCTCCGTGTGCACCGGCTCAGCGCGAGTTGTTGTGTGGTATTCTTCCACCATGTCTACCGGTAACTCGCAGCCAGTGTCGCAGGCGCCTGTCCGGGACCTCCATCCGCCTGTCGCGCATCAACCCCCGTCGATACCCCACGGCGCTTCGTCGCCTCCATCGAAACGAGATCTCACTTCGTGGTGGAAACAGTTTGTACAGAAGTCGAAAAAGGATGAGGAAGCAGGTATGTCTGCTCTTTTTTTTCTCTTTACTTGCTGCTGTCTGGTTGGTACGCTCCACGTGATGCGTGGGTTTACAGGCTCTGAAGGCAGACAGGCACGCCGCCAATTTACTTTCTTTTCATATTGTCGATGTCTAGTCACTGACATGGTAGTTTGAATGTGTAGCGCGGCCTTCAGGCATTTTCGGGGTGCCGTTAAATGTCAGCATTACGTATGCCAACGTGGCCATCTCCCTGTCGCGCGAGGACGGAAGTAGTTTTATCTACGGATATGTTCCCATTGTGGTGGCCAAATGCGGTGTATTCCTCAAGGAGAAAGGTCCGTTATCCCGTACTGTGTCTCGCTATGCTGTCTAATAACCTCCTCTCTCTAGCCACGGACGTCGAAGGAATATTCCGTCTAAGCGGTTCTGCCAAGCGCATCAAAGACCTACAAGAAGTCTTCGACTCCCCCGACCGGTTTGGGAAAGGTCTCGACTGGAGTGGATATACTGTACACGATGCTGCTAATATTCTCCGCCGATATCTAAACCAGCTTCCGGAACCGATTGTCCCCTTGAAGTTTTACGATCGCTTCCGCGATCCTCTGCGGCATCATCAAGCGCAAGCGGCTGGGGACAAAGAGACACCCTCTGATGAAGAGAAAGGATTTGACCATGGCAAGACGGTGGCTACATACCAGGCGCTTATCAAAGAGCTTCCTCCCTTGAACCGACAACTCCTACTTTATATCCTTGATTTGCTCACGGTTTTCGCTTCCAAGTCTGAGATCAATCGCATGACGGCTGCCAACCTGGCTGCGATTTTCCAACCTGGCTTGCTATCTCATCCTGCTCATGACATGGCACCAAAAGAGTACAAGCTTAGTCAGGACGTGCTTATATTCCTCATTGAGAACCAGGATAACTTCTTGTTTGGCATGACAGGAACCGCTTCTGATGCACAAACCGTCAAGGCCATGCAAGCTGGGCCTGCTCCTCTTACACCACGACCCACCGTAAGAAGGTCAGCATCGAATGCAAGTGCGGGGGCCGATAGCTTACGAAAATACGATGCACTGCGACGGAATGTTTCGGTTTCATCAAAGCATTCGAGGAATTCCGGCAATGCCACAAGTCCAGCAACCCCAGGTTCAGGCGCCGGAGTAAGCCTAGGTGTACATCGCAGCAACACTGTGCCTTCGAAAAAGCTGGGCGGTCTCCCTCCTAGCCCCCTTAATATACCTGCTGAGCAGTCAACCCCTCGATCGGGTGGCTTGACACCATCTGTCCATTCCTATCGTCCCTCGAGATCACCTAGCCGAACACCGCCTCTCAGCCGCGTCGTTGAACCTCCCGAGAGTGCTCCTAAACCTACGATAAACACCAATACCGGCTTAGGATTAATAAACAGCGAGGGGCAATCCCAGCAGGCGTCACCTGATGACCCTGCTCCCCCTCAAGGTCTTGGAACCAAACCTTCCACGCCACAACTATCTGGCACACCAACGAAAGAGAGGAAATTATCCTCTCTCTTTGTAAGAGCCGCTCCCGTCGATAAGGAGGGCCGACAGCCCAACCGACTGAGGAAAAAACGTCCGATGCCCGGAAGTGCAAGTGAAAGTGCACGGAGCTCTAGTCATTCATTACATGCTACGCCGGAGGGACCAGCTCTGGGAGCCTTAGTCTCGCAAGCCGTGGCAGAACGGCAAGAGGTCCGGGATCAATCACAAATCTCCACCCCTAAGATCTCAAATCTCGCCCCAACTACCCCCACCGACGAAACCGCCCCTCAACCAAAAATAGAACGGAAGCAATCCGGCCCTGTTTCTCCTGAAAAGACCCTAAAACCCGGCAGGTCAAGGACGCCGTCGATACGTTCTCGATCTTCTGTAACAGACCATTCTGATTTTGACCACCAAGATGATTCCGTGGAAGGAAGGAAGAAACACCAAAGAAAAAGCTGGAGGTTCCATCGCAGCTCGAGACGGAAAGAAGACCAGTCAGACTTTGAAATGTCGCCTCCTCCTCCAATCGGCTCCAACCCACATGCAGGATTCAGTAATAGTTCATTCGGGAGCTCCAATTGGCCGCAGAAAAGCCTTACAAACGACTCACGTCATATTAGCGCCGAAACGTCAGCCACCGGCACGACAGGTACTGGAAACCAGTCGTCGTACACGCTACCAACGCAGGAATCCGATCTCAGCGCCAACGCCCAAACCACCAGCTTTGGACACCAGAGGGATCCTGGCGAGTCAGAAAAGAAAGGGGGCTTTTTTGGAAAGTTCAAAGCCAAGGTTGCGCACGTCAAGGAAGGGGTGAAGGAACGGGAGGCCGAAAGGGAGCGGGCTAAGAGCCCTCCACATTCTGATGGAGAGAAGGCGGCGTCTCGAAATAGTCTTTCGTTTTTCCCGAGCAGAGATGCGAAGAGGCCATCGATGGATGTGTCCCGAGAACGTCTGCCTCCTACAGAAAGCCAAGAATCGCGCCCACATCCACAGCCACAGCCACAGCCACAATCGCAACCGCAACCGCAACAGCCAACCGTCGTCCCCTCCACCCCCTCCGCTTCTATTCCGTCCCCGATAGTCCCTGGTGCGTTTCCAGAGCCCGTCATTCCAGAAGAGCCGGCCGCGACGACCCCGGCCGCCACTACGCCAGCGCCCAAGGACGCCCCTAGCGAGGGTGTCGCCGTTCTTGCGAAAGTGGAAGAGGACGTGCCACAATCTCCACCATCAACCACAGAAACGATCACGGCAGCTAATGCTACTACCGTGCAACCTCAAACCGCCAGGGAGAGCCAGCCATCACCACAACCAGCTCCGAATTCATAGTTCAGCTTCCCCTCTGCCTAGGCTGACGTAATGCATTATCTGTGGATATATGATAGTTCACGCGGGATGAATTAAGAAATGGGTCTTTTTTGTATCATGACGTTTTGGTTTCAGGTTTATTTATTTCCATCCAGGGCCGGTTTTTGTTTCTATCGGTTCTTTCTTTTCTCCCTTTTTATTACCCCCCCCCTCCTATTAAACAACTTTTTAATATATTTATTTGGTTTTCCTTTTCCTTTTCCCTTGCCCCCTTTTTTTGAGCCGACTACTGGCTAGCTTTGGAAAAGTGAAAATGAAATTGATTCACATTGTACTTAGTTTCCCCCTTTCTTTCCTGTTTTCATTTTGTGTTTCTTTTGTCTGACTGTTAATATTATATTAAACCCCTACCCCATTATAGCCTCTACATCACAATCACACACATACCCCAACTCTCCCACTACATTCCCCATCCCCCCCTATATATTACACTTCTCATCTTGCCTACCTACATACCCTCTGTGTTTCTCCGCCCGCTCTAATTTTACACTGTCTTAACTTGACAAAACCAGGTTACTTAGTTTCATTATATTGGGTTATTTGGTAAATAAATACCCACTTGCTTACTTATATTATACTATACTATATCCATGACTTTTCCCCTTTCATGGCTGTTATATTTTTCTTTGGCTAGCACACACACACACATATATATATATGCTTTCTGTATGTAATTGTGCCTTCCAGTTCTATATCTTATAATAACCAGTATGTTGTCTTTATAATCTAATCATAGTATTAAAATAATAGTTTTACTAATTCTTATTTCCCTCCTCTGTCCTTTTCTTTGGCTGGTAATTCAGGATAGCTATGTTTTTGTTGACTAAATAATTGGGTTTTAGATGGTATGGTCATGGTTTTGTTATATTTGTTATATTTACTGTTGTTTGATATATCCATTTGGCTCGTGTTCTCTCTCTCTCTCTCTCTCTGTGTGTGTGTGTGTGTTTATTGGTCTGGATATAGAAAAGAGGTTGTAGGGAGAGGGAGAACTATATTGGTAGTTAGCCACAAGGTACGATGGATAAATGGTGAAGATGATTTAGTTGGTTAGAACTTCCATTCTCAACCTAGGGGGAAACAAAAAAAATTCTATCCTCTCAATTTTCGAGGGAAGAAGGGAAATTTTTAAAGTAGGAAACAGAAAGGAATATCTTTTGAAAAAAGAGGAAAACCAAATTAGGTAACTAGCAAATAAGCTGCAAAAAACAAAAAACAAAAAATCTAAACGAGCGTGACCCGGCTCTGCCTGGGTATATAAATATCTAACGTCTCCTCGCTTTTTTTCTTTGATCTCCTCAATACCCCCTCCGTCTATCCATCCACTGCCCAACGGCGTTATCCATCAGCAGTCTCGATCAGTTAGTGTCTGCCAACAACCCCCTTAAGGAGGTACAGCACCCAAACAGAAACCCTTTAAAAAAACCCAGTCCCAGTCCTCTTCGCCATTCCGCTCTACACAGCCGAATTATCATAGTTAGATTAGCAAAAAAAAAAAAAAAAAAAAAAAAACACCATCTCTCTCAATTATCCTTTATTCCTGAAAAATACACGTACCTTGGCAGCCGAGCCCGTCTCCGCCGCAACGGTCGCGTTCCGCCAGATCCCGCGCCCACTCAGGCCCCCATTCGCGGCTCCACCGGTCGGTTGGACCCCCGTGGCTGTGGCTGTGGGAGGTGTATAGGGTGGAATGGACCTCAAGGGGGTAGATGAGGATGAGGATGAAGGTGAGGCGGGGGGAGACACGGCGCTCAGGGGTGGGCTAGCAACTTCATGCGAGCGGCTGGCTGGGGCGGCGTTGTTGTTGTTTCTTTTGCTGGGGGGGGGGGGGGGGAGGGGGATGGGAAGGTTGTAGGGTTTCAGGCAGAGGACTTTGAGGTTCTGGAGGGCGGCGCAGTCGGTTAGGTAGAGGGGCTGGGGTGGGTTAGTTGGGTTTTATTTTAGAGATAGAGTGAGGGGAGTTTGGGGGGGGGGGAGACTTACGTTTAGCTTGATGAGTTGTGCAACGGTGATTCCTGCGGTTTGCGCGATGGATTGGCAGGTATCCCCTCTGGATTATTGTTAGGAACAGCTGTATTGTAAATGAACGGGCACCCCCCAAAAAAAAGGGGGGGGGGATTCTTAAAGAAATCAACGTCAGGAAAAAGAAAAATACTCACGGCTTCACAAACCATTTGCTAGGGCAGAGTGCGTCGATCAAATTGCCTATCTTCCCAACGAGGTCTCCGTCGGGATTAGGACCTTGTGCCCGCTTGTCGTTGGGAGGCGTGGTCGGCATCGGTTTGGTAGGGAATGACTGCGTGACCGGAAGCAAGGGAGCGGACCGCTTGCCTAGCGGCTCCGAAGGCGGTGGAAAGAGTGGGCTAGTGGGAAGTGAAATGGAGGTGAAGGTCAGGTCGGGTAGCGTTGCGCTTCTTTTATTTTGGGGTAGTCCATTGACACCGATGGCCGCGAGGGCAATGAGCAGCGACTGCAACTTCATGATGGCGATGATGGCGTTCCTGATCTCAAGGCGGAGAGTGAAATTGGCGCGGGATTTGGAGCTTCCTAGGGATGAAAAAAAGGGGGGGGGGTTGCCAAAGTTAAGCGAATTGGAATTCTGAGATGAAAGTCGTGGATTGATTTCCCCTGATATTGAATGTAGACGTGGAGGGAGAGCTTTATATAAAAAGGGATTAGAGGTCTCGAAAAATCCAAGCCCGCACTCGGTGCAGACTTGGCCCCATGTGGTATGCTCTTTGACATGATAATAATAGCTAGCCGCACAGATTGCTGGCCGAAAGAGGGGGTACAACAAGGATTGCCCCCATATATTAAGTATTATGCCCGCGCATCCACATTTATGGTATGCATAAAAGAGAGTGGGATAGGAAGAAAGAAGGTGAACAGGCATGTACTATCTTTGTAGTACTATGGTTTGGTACCGCCACTTGCATATATGCAGTATGATCCATTTTCGAAATTCGACGTTGGATCTTGCCGTTTTCATTGTTTGGAGGCTCCTTAATTTGGAGATTGAATAAATTAGAAACAAGACCCTCTCTCTGTTATAATAACCAAGATTACTATAAACAGAGTAATGGCTGTTCCTTGTACGATGACGGCAAGGAAATAAATAACATATACCAGATATCAGCTCTAAATCCCCACTCTTTGTTTGCTCTTTGGTATGATATGTCACTTACGAATGATTTCTTCGCTGATTTCAGTTATTTGGAGAACTGTTATCAATCTTGCCCGGTGATAGAGTTACGGCATATAAGGTTCGCCGCATAAAACGAAACCAGAAGGAATAATTGGAGCTAAAGCGGGCAGCCGTTTCGTTCAGGCGTCTAGAATTGAAACATCTGAAACGCTACAAACAATTCCAGAGGACGTGTCGAACTTCATCACAGGATCTCAGCGGAAGCGGCAAGGGAGCAGCGTACAATGCTTACAGTGTATCCTAGACAACAAAATAGTCCCACCCAATAAAGCTCGGATGGATAAGAGTGGGTTTAACATATCTTCCAGTATGTAGGGAAGTCGTTCGTTGAGATAGGGCGACCACTGCCATGACCGACCGCTGAGGTTTCGCTTTCGCCATGCCTGTCATACATATCTTGCCGGCTCGCTTGATTCATATAAATCCTATGCAGAAAATGTCTTCCTACCGTTCGTATTCCTATGAGTTCGGTATCACAGCCCGCCTGGAAGCCCGGCGAGAGTTCCAAAAACTGTGGATACTGGACGACGCGCTCGAAGGGTAGTTAATATGTAAGATATTGCAGGTTTTGTTTATCGAGTGGTACAAAGATTATGAGAATTGGAATGAAACTCCACGTTGGCTCTTGATACAGACAATCAACAGAGGAGTGGGTACGACACGGGAGCTTCTTTCGTTGATAAGCATGAGGCCCGTTGGATTTTTTGTTAGGACCCTGCATTCACCAGTGTACCGGTGAGATGGTACGCGTCAGCGAATCATGTATGGTGCCCGTTGAGAGTGGCCGCACGTCCTTTGGCGCGAAGGGCAAGGGTGAAAGAAATGCCACGAACGGAGCCAAGCCACACAGGGTTCTGCATACGTATGGAAAGGCCGCATCAAACGAGCGAGTAAGCCGTATCGTCCATAGGACCATAGGTACGTATCCCGTTTAAACTCTAAGCTTCAAGGGAGGTTTGTTTGACCCTGTTCAATAGCCGTTGTGGGGGCTGTAGGATGCCGATGTCCAGTATCCGCCCAAATCTAATGTGAATAACGGCCGAGCAAAGTTCCAAGCGCGATTAACGACTGCTGACGAATTTGATCCATGCATTCGCGGACAAATGGCCGACTGGCTAGTCCTGTCCTCCCGGGGCCACGGGGTGCACAAGGGTTGAACGAGTTATCGACAGGGAGACGACGGCATGGCGACAAGTTGCCACATATAAATCAAAAGTATATCCTGGAGAGACGATGCTCATGTCAGAATTCCTCAACATCTGTCGGCCTTTGACTGTTTATCAAAAAGCGAAAAGAATATTGGAGGTTGATATAGGCTTCGGATTAACAGTTGTTCCCGCCGCTTCAACCCCCGCCCAACCCCTATTCTCAGCTTGTCGAATTCCTCCGAGTTCAACCCCGGTGTAGTTATCTGTTTAACTGAGGACTAAGCAACTAATTCATACATACAACGACGTCCCATGCTAGGACCATCATCTGTACCTCCTCTTGCCATTGACTGCGGTGGAAACGAGGCACGACGGCCTGGGTTGGTGGACGACTGACGACACTGCTCTCGACGTGCTTTGGATTGCATGCCCATTTACCTACGAGGACGAAAGGCTTGTCTATCTTTTATCTCATTCGTATTGGTTGCTCAATGCCGCTATGCAGCTTCGCAGTAATGCAATGGTTGTGTTTCTATTGCTAAGCTCTCTTTTGCTTGGTTGCGTCGCCGGTCAATGGCCCTCTCCATCGAATGCAGAAATGGTACACACAAGGGACTACTTTTACGTCGGCGGAGGGTACATCAATACTGAGAAGGGCCATATATTTCAGAACCAGATGTATGTGGAGAAACTGTCGCCGGCTAGCGGCAGCACTCGCAAATTCCCTGTCGTCTTTCTTCATGGACGGGGCCAATCGGGAACGGTAAGGGATTATGAACAATAGGGATTATATCCCAATGGCTTAGACCCCTACTGAGTTCCAACTGAGACTAATTTACTCTGAAGAATTGGCTCAGGAAACCAGACGGGGGGGCCGGATGGGCCTCGAAGTTTCTTGAACTGGGATATGATGTCTATATTGTCGATGCAACAACCCGCGGTCGATCACCCTGGTGGCCGGCCAGCGGATTTCCGCAGTCAGTTTTCTCGGCAGAGTTCATTTCGGAGCGATTTACAGCAGTGAAAAAGTCTGACTTGTGGCCGCAAGCTAAGCTGCATTCTCAATGGCCAGGGGTAAGGCCCTTCCGTACACCAGTGATGAAACGGAGGGATGCAGCGACTGATAATAGTACTCCCTCGCTTCCTATAGTCAGGGGAGATAGGAGATCCGATCTTCGATAAATTCTATCAATCCAACGTCCAATATATTTCTGATACCGTGGAACAGGAAACGACCATGAAAGCTGCGGGCAGTGCGCTCCTGGACACCATTGGCCCTGCAGTCATGATCACTCACTCCCAGGGCGGTCTCTATGGCTGGACAATCGCCGATGCACAACCAGAGCTTGTCAAGGCATTGATACAAATTGAACCCAAAGGCCCACCGTTCCGAGAGGCAGTTTTTTCGACGGAATTTACACGCCCATGGGGTCTAAGCACCATTCCACTAGATTTCAGCCCATATCCCACTGACTTAGATGAGCCGTTAAAGACGAAAGCAATTCCTTCAAATTCGACAGAGAGCGTCGATTGTCTAATCCAAGAGGAGCCAGCTCGCCAGCTTCCAAATCTAGCCAATGTTCCGATCTTGATTGAAACTAGCGAGGCGTCGTATCATGCTATGTACGATCATTGTTCTGTGCTATTTTTGAAGCAGGCTGGTGTCCATGATGTGGAGCATTGGAAGCTTGGGGACATGGGGATCCATGGAAATGCTCATATGCAGTTCATGGAAAAGAACAGCGATGATATTGCGATGGCGTTGGATAAATGGATCCGGCTGAAGACTGGAGATACTGTGTGAGGGAGAGCAAGCGCGACTTTGTGGGGATACTATCTGTTTCTCATCGCCACGCATACCATACATGTCAGAAACTGAAACATGTCTTTGGAAACGTCTGCCCTTCCCATCTGGTTCCCATGCCGTGGGCTGCGAGTTGGCCTATCCATTCTCTCACATTTACCGAATGATACAGCAACCAGGTGGGCTTTCCCAAGCCGTCAACCAAAACAAATCTGGTGGTCCACGTGGAAAGAACTTGAAAAGAAAAGTGACTTCCGAATCCTATCAAAAAATGCCCACTTTAAGCAATATATTCATGCTGCCAGACTGATTCATTACATTCGATGGCTTTGGATCAACTTCTGCCCTCTTCTACACACACCGTGGCTCTCGAGATCTAGAAAACAGCCTTTTATTACCACGGGTATCGCGCTGGCTCGGGCTCGACGCTAGCACAGACGGAGGCCCAACTTCGGCAGCCCCGCAAGTCCCGATTGGCCGGCCAAGCGCAGTCGCAATTGACTTCGGCCCACTGTCACCTGACGGCGCCGTCTGAAGCCGATCGGCGCGGCGGAGGAAGGCGAGACGGAGCAGGTGTAGCCGAAGCAGCGGGAACGAGGGGCACGCTCGGGCTTGGGCTAGACAGCCTAGCAGATGTAACGGCAACACGCTGCGCAGCGAATCGAGGCAGCGCATTTGTCGCATCGGCTTTCGACCCCCAGGTCAAGCTCGAATTCTCCGGCAATTTTTCATTCCCCGGATCGCACCTTTTGCTTTTGGCTTCTGCATGCCGCTTGTTCACGTGCTTCCCCGGGTTTGATCCATCCGTCATATTATGCACGAAACAATCCACTTTTCTTTTTTCCTTTTCTTTTGCGCCTCTCCTCTCTGAACCACTTCCCGCGGCAGCCCCATCGACAACCACCCCCTGGCTTCAATAACCGCCAGACTTCTGCGCTCAGTGGTAGAGAACCCATTCTGCTCGCCCAAATGGCGGACCATGAAAAATCTGATGGCACCGAGAAGGTCATGGACGGCACCGAGCCGGGCTGGCCTCCCGCGCCGTCGAGCAGCAACATTTTCGACAACGCGAAATCTGCCACTGACAAGGAACAGCGCATGACCTTGCTGCAAGGTATAAAACTGTACCCCAAAGCTGTCGCATGGAGTATTCTCATTTCAACATGCATTGTCATGGAGGGATACGATATTTGCTTGGTGAACAATTTTTACGCATTCCCGCAGTTCAACAAAAAGTACGGCGTACAGCTGGAAGACGGTTCTTATCAGGTTCCTGCTAGTGTATGTGATTCCCTCTTTTGCCATACTATATTCTTCTAGGAGTTACATACCAACTACTGTATTTTGTAGTGGCAATCGGGTCTCAGCAACGGTGCTACTGTCGGCGAAATCATCGGTCTCTTCATCAACGGTTACGTCTCCGAACGATTTGGCTATCGATACACAATCCTGACTTGTCTGGTTTTCCTCGCCGGCTGCGTAACAATCTTCTTCACTGCAGCAAATGTGCAAGCATTGCTAGTCGCCGAAATCCTATGTGGCATTCCATGGGGCGTCTTCCAGACTCTGACCATCACCTATGCCTCCGAAGTCTGCCCCGTTGCGCTCCGTGGCTATCTCACCACCTACGTCAACTTCTGCTGGGGTCTCGGCCAATTGATTGGAATTGGTGTTCTAAAGTCCATGCTTAAGCGATCGGACGAATGGGCATACCGCATTCCCTATGCGTTACAATGGATGTGGCCCCTGCCACTATTCATCGGCATCTTCCTCGCCCCTGAATCGCCCTGGTGGCTTGTCCGTCGTGGCCGTATCGAAGAGGCAAAACGATCCCTCCTCCGCCTAACCAGCTTGAACCGCGAAACAGACTTCGACGCCGACGAGACAATCGCCATGATGGTGCACACAACTGCGCTCGAAGAGAAAATCACACGGGGTGCCAGCTACCTCGATTGTTTCAAGGGGATCGATCTCCGCCGTACTGAGATCGTTTGCATGGTCTGGGCCATTCAAAACCTAAGCGGTAACTCCTTCTCCAATTACTCAACTTACTTCCTCCAACAAGCTGGCCTGTCCGACGAACACTCTTACTCCTTCGCCATGGGCCAGTACGGCATCAACATGCTCGGCGTCTTCGGCGCTTGGTTCCTCATGACCTGCGGTGTCGGACGACGAACCCTCTACCTCTTCGGCCTTTGCGGCCTCTGCACGATGTTGTTAATCATGGGTTTCCTCGGCTTGGTGCCGGATGCCCACCGCGACCAGGCCTCGCTCGCCACAGGCAGCATCATGCTGATCTGGGCACTCTTCTACCAAACGTCCGTCGGCACCGTGTGCTACTCGCTCGTGGCCGAGTTATCAACGCGTCGTCTGCAGATCAAAACCGTCGTGCTGGGCCGGAACCTGTATAACATCGTTGGCATCATCTGCAACGTGTTGACGCCGTACATGCTGAACCCCAGTGCGTGGGATTGGCAGAATTTCGCAGGCTTTTTCTGGGGGGGTATTTGTTTCTTCTGTATTATATATACGTATTTCCGTGTTCCGGAGCCGCGGGGGCGGTCCTTCGCGGAATTGGACATGCTATTTGAGAAGGGCGTGAATGCAAGGAAGTTTGCGACGACCGAGGTGGACGTGTTTGAGGAGGAGGTGGAGGATGGTATTATTCAGAATTATAAAGACACGAAGGCGTGAAACCCCCATATGGTAGGGAACATTCCTTGATCCAGTGGGCGGTGACTGGTGCAAACAGGCATATTTTGGCATCCCTTTTGGAAATACCCCTCACGCATGACTTTTTGCCGCAAATACCCCCGCTTCCCCGCCCGCCTTGTCTTTTCGTTCTTGTCGACTTTCAATTTTCTATTTAGCATGATACCTGTGATAGAGCTTGGGTAGGATCGTCATTGGTTTTCTCAATGCCACCCTCTATGTCTTCCCCATAATACCCATATCTCTTTATCCCCCTTTTCTATACCTTGAGGTTTTTTCGTTCTGCTACAGTTACCTAGCGAGTTCTGCCTTTTCTTCCTCTTCTCTTTCCTTTTCACCTCGCCAATTGATTTTGCGGGGAATCCCCTTTACCAGTCTAATGATGTATCGCCCCGCTCTCATATACCTCTACTTATAGGTGTCTGTCTATATTTATATCTAGATAATGTACATATTGTCAACGAAATGCTATTACGTCATATTCCAACTCCCTCCACTCCCCCCTCCCCCCCTGCTGGTCAGCCACCACGCCAGCTATCCTTGCTGCAGCTGCATCACATTCATTGATTGGTGTAACCCAGGTCACGTCAAGCTGTGCAACATCCATCCCTGGTTGCATGAACAGCTGATGTTTTTAATCTTTAATTGAAATGAAGGTAGGTTTTGGCGAGGGGGGTTAGATCCAAGCTTTTTACAATGATGATGTCTTGATTTAAGAGGACAAAATGAAATCACAGTGGAGGAATGGCCTTTAGATCCAACGTCCAGCAAAGAGAGCATCACCTCGGTTTGGCTGAATTGACTTACCTTAGTCTAAGCACTGGGATTACCCCTCCAACCTCACAAACTATTCCTCTAGCCTTGCCAATGAATACCCCCATCCAGCTCAATTTTACCATAATCACTCCTCCTCCTCACCCTAGCTCTAAGCCCTACCCAACCCAACCCCACCCCCCTCCCTTCCTCTTCTCCACGATGAACTTCAAAAATCTAATCCACCACACCACCTTCATCCCCGCCCTCCAAACAAACAAGCAGATATCCAATAGATCCCCACAAGTCCTCTATACTCGACGGAATCCATGCTTCACAATCCCGTCGAAGGCGTACGATGGCGGGGGGATATCATCACACATAATGCGGCGCTCATCAGGCGTGCGCTATTATTTGTCGATAGTGATATCCGGATTGAGTGTTGGGCGAGAGCGCTAGGACACGATGCTAATGAGGAAGTTGTGTATGCATTGGGATGATGGTGGTGGGGAGGAGGGGAGAGGAGGAGGAGGAGGAGGAGGAGGAGGAGGATGGTGGGTGGAAGTGGGGGGATGATGAGGATTTTATGTAGGTGGTAGCGAGTATGGAGGGGCTGAATCGATTTTGAGGAGAGGGGGGTGGACGGGAGAGAATTTGGAGGGTGTGGTTGGGAGAAATCCTACGGGGAAGAGTTCGCGATTGATAGAGAATATCTCAGAAGTATATAAATGATGGTGGGGGAGGGGGATTTAGTGAGCAGCTGGATGATGGGGTGGAGAGTGTGCTTGTGCTGGTTTTTTCTTGGTTTGACATTTGAGTTTTGGGTTAAGCATTGGTTTAGCAATGACCAGCTTCAAGAGCAAAGGTGTTAAGGCACCTAAGCTTTCACCAAGCTGTTGTCATGTTCATGGCACCGGATTGTGGCATCCTTCCTGAGCATCAAATATCATGAAAGGCTCCAGGCGCATTTCAACTCTTGACTTCCATTCGAGAATGAAGAAGAGCTTTGTCCCCCCTCATCTGAAAGCGCAGATCGTCGCCAGATTCTCAGACCTTGCCTCTTGGGGACGGGGACTGACTTCAATTGAAAGTTAATTCGGGAGATCGGAGAAAAAGACACCAATGCCGACACGCGAGCTCGGAACCCCTTAAAATCGAGTGAGGTTTGTGCCGAACACCGCTTGGTATTGTGAGGCTCAACTCGGAGTGGAGCACTCTTCCAAGATCATCGAGGCGCAGCGTACCTTGTAAAATCTGTTGCTTTCTCAGGGGATTCTCCACCAACATTCAAGGCGGCCGCTCCCCATGACTGAGCCCAGGGACCCCGGCTGGGAGGTAACCAATGCTCTTTTGACGCCAACGGCGAGGGCCTGATGATTTGTTCGTATGCAATTGGCAACATCAACAAGGGATACATGTAGAATTTGATTCGCAGCGGTTGGAATTGAGAATTTGCCCCCTTTACCCACGGCGAGGAAAACAATCACAGAAGCATGTCGCACCCATCCATGCCTTTGTCCCTCGTGTGCCAACTCTGCCGCGGCAAGTGGGGGATGGAGCTCGTATTTGAGGCTGATGGGATGACAGGAGAGCGTGTTAGATCCACCAGCGACAATGCCGATCTTTGAGGTGTTCTTCCAGGAACAGGGCGCTGGCAGCAAGGTCTGTTGCTTTCGTTCGTCTGTCGACTCCCTCAGAGAAGCCAGTCCCTCAAGGCTCGAAGTCAAGACGCAAGAGATGGAGAGCAAATATGATGCTGGAAGTTGGCGGATTTAGTCAGCGCCGATCTTTCCGAGTTTGGGCAAATGGCTGGATTAGTCAGCACTATAATTCAATGTCCTCCAACCTCCATCAACTTCTATCCAAGGACAATTCTCCGCAGTCTGGCCAGCAAAGTCGGCTAAACAACTCTTCTCCTTCCGTTGGGTTGGAAGTCGGTCTCAATTAACCCCAGCTTTCTTCCGCAAGAATGGTGGAATCGCCATGTCAACTTGATGCATCAGCCGCTAGTGAGCCGACATTCAGGGCCAATGAATCCACAGCGGTTGGATGCTGGTGCAGAAATGAAATGAGATCGGGTGTTGGAATACGATGCCAGGCACCAGCCAATCGCCGGCCAGATTGTTCATGCCAGCGGTCTCGGAGAGCTTGGGCACACAACCTCGTTTGGGGCTAAAATTAGCCCTTGCAGGCCAAAGCTGCTGTCTGAAAAGGCATGTCCTTTGGATGGGGAAAAGCTTGTGCCTTCGCGGCGAGCCTTGGAAACGAATAATCCTGATGCAGAGGGAAAAGTTGTGTTTGTCCCTGAGGCTCAATTCCATGGCCTTGTGGCACTACTCCAATCCGCAAGGAATGTTTCAGACGAACCTCCAAGAGAAGAGTATCTCTTCTGAAGAACGAACATTGATGAGTGGGCTTTGATGAAGGCTGCCTTACGCCCTAACACAGAGACGGCGGGTGCTGATCACAACAAGAACGAATAGGATTTCGCATTAGGTCGTGGAATATTGCACCCATACCACGGCCTTTGAGCCCAGCCCTTTTAGGGCTAACCATGATATTCGCCAAACTCATCACAGTGGATGTCATCCGCTTTCTATGTCTGCGAGACAGTGCGAGTGGCTTGGACAGGGCGCCAAAATTGCAGCGCTCGTATTCGACATTTTGCTCATTTCGACTTCAGTATAAGATAAAGAGGTTCCCTTGCCATGTTTTGTCAAAGAAAAAATTTCCGGATCGAAAATTCATCCGTCTCTCGTTGAAACACTTTTTTTCATAGTCACTCTCTTTTAGACTTTATTGTTGCTATACATTTTATAGGGGTTTCATTGTCGGTAAGTGGGACTCCCCATAACTCCTTGAGAAATTTATAGACTAATACTTTATCACAGCATTCAGTTAAATACCAACAATACCCTCCTAATATTGAAAGTTATGCCTTCCATCATGAAACTCGCGCTCGCTGGAGCGCTGACCCTTGCCACCGCTCTCCAAGTCAACGCCGCCGCCTATGAAGCCCGCCACGGCCTTGATGCCGACAAATTCCAAAAGGTCTTCGATGAACTCGAGGCCAAGAACTACAGCCTCGTCGATGTCAACGGCTACACCGACAGCAATAGCCCCCGCTTCGCCGGCATCTTCGTTCAGCACGATAAGAAGCCCGACTTCGTCGCCCGCGCTGAGGTCAACGCTGTTGAGTACCACGCGCTCTTCCTTAGCCTGCGGGCCGAGGGCTACCGACCACAAGTTGTTGACGGGTACACTGTCGACGGCGAGGCCCGTTTCGCCAGCATCTGGGATAAATCCTCCAAGACTGCCTGGCAGGAGCGGACCCAGATGTCTGCCTCCGGGTTCCAGAGGGTCTTCGACCAGCTCGTTGACAACGAGGGATACCGTCTCACCTACGTCAGTGGGTACGCTGTTGGCAAGGAGGCTCGTTATGCGGCCATCTGGGAGAAGGTCGACGACAAGACTCCCTGGGTTGCTCGCTTCGGCCTGACCGCCAAGCGCTACCAGGAAGAATTCGACAAGAACTTGGCCAAGGGCTTCCGACCCATCCATGTAAACGGATACACTGTTGATGGCGAAACCTTGTTCGCTGCCATCTGGGAGAAATCCGATTCCGCCTTCCAGGCCCGCCACGGCCTGACCCCCGAGCGATACCAGAAGACTTTCGATGAACTTAGCGAGAAGGGATACGTCCTTTCCGTCGTTAGCGGTTACGAGTCTGATGACTGTGTCAAGTATGCCGCTATCTGGAACAAGGCATGAGTATATTGACTCAGTGCTAGGATTCTCCTCTGAGCAAAAATAGAGATGGGGTGGAGTTTTCTGATAAGTTTTGGAAACGCTGCAAAGTGGGTTTGACATGGCGATTATGATACTTTGTCGTGTTGGGATGGAGCTATATGTCTTATACCTAGAGGTTTTGTGCCTCGATTCTGATAGCCCCTTTTATTTTTTTAATAAATACTCAGGCCAATAATCTGACTATAACGCAAAACACTGCATTCTACATTATAAATTCGCTTCTCTTATTCCCCCATAGGAAACCCTCGTATTCTTGTTACTTTGGAGTCGAGCATCGTCCTCGAGCTACGTATCCATCCTGAACTTCCACATCCCACATCCTCAAAACAAGCTTTGTGGCTGCCGCCTTTTGATGCTCTGGCGTTCTGGCAGCGCCTAGCGCCTGGCATTGCCACACAAGTGACACAACGAAAGGCTTTTCCTTTCTCCTTCCTTTATTTTTTCCACTCATATTCACTTTTTTTTTGTTTTTCAAAAAAATTCAGCTCATCTTTCGATCGATGAGAACATAGTTGTATACACCACCATGTCAGGGCAGAGATGATGTTGAAAGGGAGGATGTGATTAGAAGGTAACTTCTTGTATTCATCAGGATGCATTACAATTTACATTATCATCATATCAATGCCTAAAGCAAGGAACATATCTCCACAGACCTCCAAGCAATGGCCAGATAAAACTTTCCCAGAGCATGCCCATTACGATTCATGGACTATGAATGACAGGCCGGAATCCTCGCCGCCCATCCTCTCATTTCTTCTTGCTTCCCTGGACATCATATATGTATGTTCTCGGTTGGGTCAGCAGAACAGTATCTTAGTGAGGGAATGTTGGGAAAATACTTGTATTTTAGCATCCTTTTACTCACCACCTTTTGATCACATGGTGTATTTAGTCTCTCTACCTCAACCTCCTCCTTTCCTTCTATTCTTAATGTCCTACATGTTCTACCTCTTTACTATATATATATCTCCTATGTCTATACTATTAGTATATTTATCCCTTCTACTGAGTACCCTCTACTATCTTCTAGGCTCTATTTAATCTTCAGTCTGTCAGTTTTCTTACTATTTTTAGTGGTTATTTGGGATCCATTCAGCATCTCTTATTATAATGCCCTTAATGACATCCCAGGTTCTAGCCTTCCTGTTAATTTTATTGAGATTTTGAGGTCTGAACAGATAGATGAGGTAGCTTAGTTAACTATACTAATATTATTTATTTCTATTTTACCTACTAAGCTAGTAATACTAATATAGTTTATTACTATATTAATTATACTAGTACAATCTATCTCTATAGCTTTATTAGTTATGCTGATGCTGTCTGTACAGCCTGTCTCTTTTTTATTTATTATATTTATTTGATTATTATAGTGAGTTAAGTATGAGATCTATAATTATTAGATATATAAAATAAACTAATATTTTAATTATCTCTTCTATTATCTTTATTAATTCTAATATTATCTATATATCTATATATTATATACTTTCTTTATAAATTCTACTTTTTAATCATTCATCACTAATTTCTTTCCTCTTTTTAGTTTTAGTCTGCTGCCTCTCTACATTCTTAGTATTAGCATTAAATTATTAATTTCATTTATAAAATTATAAAATTTATGGGGTTATTTTAGATTGAATTCATTAATATCTTCATTTAGTATGTATATATATATTCTATTATCTACTACTTTTTATTAGTCTCTTTCATTATCTATTATTCTCTATATTTTTTACTATTTATATCTTTATCTATCTTACTTTATTTTTATTTAAATATTATTTCTCACTTTTTATCATTATATTTTTTATTATTTTATTTTTTCAGAGTTTTTT
This sequence comes from Emmonsiellopsis sp. PD_33, assembly GCA_032988165.1. NCBI lineage: Eukaryota > Fungi > Ascomycota > Eurotiomycetes > Onygenales > Ajellomycetaceae > Emmonsiellopsis > Emmonsiellopsis sp. PD_33. Next base: position 133,169 of record JANTQF010000015.1, on the reverse strand, counting down.
ATCCTCTATTCTTTCTATAGTAAATTCAGTATCTTCTTCTCTTCTAATTTTTATATCTAAGATCTCTCTGAGCTCTGTATTATCATTAGTTTAGACTTTTATTTCTTATTATACCTATAATAACTATTACAAGTAATATACTATTAATTCTTAATATACCTAATATTCAGTATATTTAAGTTTAACTAGAATAACTATCTCTTTAGTGTCTATCTCCTTCAGGTTTACTCTGAGTAAAAGCTATATTTACTCAGATTATCATCACTAGCTTCCAAGCTTCTAGTATAAATATTATGATGGGTGTCAGGCTGCTTATAAAGTTTCAATTAGATCTAATACTATTATTATTACTTAGATACTTTTACTTTATACTGACTATAACCTTAAACCTCTGCCTGACTACTAGAGTAATTATTGCACTGCCTGTAGGAAAGGTGTCAGAGCCAGGATTATTATTAAGTGTATTATATGTGAGATCTCTTTGTTGAATTATCATGAAAAATACTATTAGAATTACTGAGATGTTGCTGTTATTTATTACTATAAGAATTATAATTTTAAGTCTTTTTTAATAGCTAATTTAGTTATTATCTGAACTATTATGATAATAAAGAGTCTTAAAGTACTTTTTTATATTTTACCTATAATATCTATCTTCAGCATTTTAATGGTCTCCTAACAGTTAATATAGATATTATTTAATACTTTATTTACTCTATATTTAATATTTCCTTCATTCTTACTTCATTATCTAATACTGCCTGCTAAGAACCTCTAAATTTTAAGTATATAAATAAGATCTGTTCTGTTTGTGACATTTTATTTTAGACTTCTGAGTTACTCAAGATCAAATATTCTCAGAATTATACTAATTATTATAAAAATGAAAGGATTATCTTCACTTCTCCTCCTATATCTAAGTTTATTGAAGAGTCTATTATTTACTCTTTCTTTTTTAAGGTCTATAAGTTATCATTTTTCTTCTTCCAGAATATACATTTAATTAATTTATTATTATTATTTGCCTCTATTAATTTTAAATTCTCTCTTTATTTTTTAGCTAGTAAATATTTATATATCATGCAGGTCCAGAGCAGTATTTATTATATAATAAAGTCATTAAAGTCAGATATGAGCCCTGCTACTTTTATTTAACTTTATTTTCTTAATTCTTAGAAGACTGTCTGAGATTACATTTAGAGTTGAAATTTTAAGTCTAAATGATATGAGATTATCATCTTACTTAATATCTATATTTATTTAAATAACCTCTTTATTAGCATCCTCTATTAGATTAAGAATATTCTATATAATAGTATTAATAAGTCTTTTTATCTGCATCTGAATTCTTTCCTTCATCTCATATTAAATAAGAATAAGAGGTATTATTATAATCTACTTATTACTGCTAATAAGCTTATTCTATTCATACCTGATATAATCTAGAAATTCTCTAGTATTAGTTATAGAAATATGTGTCTCTATCTCCATTAGACTCTTATTACTGAGGATCTATCAAGCTATTATATTATACTTTAGAAGCTTTAAGAGGATGATCTAGCTTTAAATTTTATAGAGTTCTTCTTGAGATTTATAATAATAGACTTTATATTAAATTTAATAGCTTACTCTTATATTTTCATTTATTTTCAACATTCTCTCTTCTTTTCTTTGGTGTATGCTCTATTCTATTCTACTGAAGAGTTTAACTATTTATATTATATAACTCTGAGTGATTTGACAGCTGAAGGTTAGTCCTACTTTATATATATTTTAATGTTTTGATTTACTAATTAGCTTTCTATTTCCTAGATGTACTTTATAAGTATATAAATCTGATTATTACTTAGTTCTATTATTATTAACTTTATACTCATACTAATTTCTTTAATTTTTCTCATTATAGCTGGTTCCTCTTCCAGTAATAACTACTAAATATATGGCTAGCTATTAATAACTCTAAACTTAAATTTCACCTTTATAACTAGTTGAAGCTCCATGTGGATCTCTATAGCTCTTCCTGACTTTAGATGCAGAATAATACTAATACTAGTAATATTAATTATAATATACTACTTACTTAGTTTATTAAAAGGTCCTATTATTATTAAAATATCTATTAGAGTTCTATGGCTTTAATGTGTTACTTTTATAAGCCTACTCTATTTATTATCTTTACTGTAAACTCTGAGTAAGAGGAGATTCAATCTGAGCTTCTTTATAATAATAATAAGAAGTCTATACAGCATTAAAATAATTAATCTGATTTAGTTGCTAAAATCTTTAATATAAAGAATCAGATCCTACTTTATGAGATTAAAGATAATACTCTAAATAAATATATTATTTATATTTAGATAATTAAGTATTAGAAGAGAGGGCTACCTCATTCTTATACTCTATACTAACTGAATGATAACTTATATTTTATTGAGAGGATAAATGATATTATATCTACTGAGGTATTAGATTCTAAGAGGCCAGAAGAATAGTTACTCTATAATATTATTACTAAATAGCTGCTATATAGGCCCTGTAGTCTACATTTCAACCTTAATACTTTCTACTGTAAGAGGGATATTAATAATAAGGTTTGTTGCATCAAATAGTTCTCTAAGTCTTTTACTAAGAAGATAACTATTTACTAATTATAATATCTCTAATATTATTATTATGAAAGTAGCTATCACTTTACCTACAACTTGAATAAAGCTAGCTCTATTAAGGTTGATAATAAATAAATCATCTCTTATAACTCTTATTTAACTTGGAAATATAAGATTTATATTAATATTAAATGCTATATTGATATCTCTACTATTAAATACCTTCATAAGTATATTATGAAGGATTTCAACTGTGCTATCATTAGTTTTAATATAGGTAATAATAAGATTTATGAGTACTACCTAGGTTATTACATTAATTGTACTGAGATGGCCTGGCAGGCTCTAAACTTCAGTATAGAGAATTACTATTCTGAGAATATAAGCCTTGTCATTCACCTTTCAGATAGGCATTATATTATGTATGACCTCAAGAAGTCTTATAAGATTACTCTTAACTGTTTTAATAGCTAAACATCTTATTTACTTACTTTCTTTAAGTATAATTATAATAATTCTGAATCTATCTATTTATATCATGACATACTATATTATTTCACCTGGGACTTAAAGAATTTATACTGAAAGCACTGGAAGGAGCATTCTATTAGTAATATTATAAAGTAAATATATCTTCTCATATCTTTTTATAATAATATATACTATCTATACTATTTACTCACTATTCTAAGGGGGCTTAAATCTTTTAATGACCTACTAATAGTTACTAGTATCAGATAGGATACTTTTTAAAAGGCCTACTACATAAGAGATATCATTTAGTGTGATAATTTAAATGAGTGAGAATATACCTTCAAGAAGACTTTAGAAATAAAAACTAGGAAGATACTTTAAAGGATATTAATATTTACTATTATTTATACTGATTTACTGTCTATTACTAACATCTAGGCTTATTTTTTAATCTTATTCACTGATGATCTAAACTTCATCCTTAAAGCCTACTCTTATAATCTACTTAATGACTGAACTCTTTATAAGTTAGTTATCAACTACAGACTTCATTTTATCTGAAAGGGGCTTGCCCAGAAGGGTCTTAAGCTGAAAGATATTTAATCTCAGAGCCTACTAAAGCTACATTATAGATAGGAGTTGAAGGAGGATAGTAACCCCCTGATCATACAGAAGCTTACTTATAATTACTAGATATTAGCTATTAGAATTAAAGAATATAAAGCTCTATTCAATGAGAATTAGTGTTTAACTTATAATATTATTTTTATAACTTTAAATATTAATCTCTATAATACAACATTCTTTCTTAATAATTCTAATGGAATAGATAAGATATTTATTTATAATATTCTCATTAATTATCTATAATCTCTAGATCAGATCATACTCTATATTACTAGTATAAATATTATTATTTAGCTTTTTTTTAATAGTTATATTACTTATAAGTACTTTTATATCCCTATTAACATCTTATCTATATTAACTTACAATATATTATATAGTACTTAGCTGGTTAAGCTTCTTCATTAAATTTCTCTTATTATCTAGAATAAAACTTTAATAACTTACTACTACATTTTTGATACTATTAATTGAACTCTTTATAATTTTCAAATTAATTTATCTGAAGATGATAATAACTTCAGTGACATTCCAACTATTTTTAATAATGATTTTCAGTAGATTTTACCCATCATCCTCTACAGTACATAAAATAACACAGTAAATACTTATATATAGTATGCTAAGATTTAGTTCTCTCTTTATATACTTCATCTTTACTAGAACATACATCTTTTGACTACTACCTCTAAAGATAGATTCTTTACAGATTAGTTAGTCTGTATGTCATATAATGTAGCTCTTCAGGGCTATCAGCTAATTTCCTCTAAGCTATACTAGACCTTTAAGATTAATAAATTCATTAATTAGGTATATTTAAGTTTATAGGATCAGTTCTATCAGAGAGGTTATTTTCAAGAATAGGTAATTCTTACATCTACTAATAATACTGTTGCTTGCCTTAATGAGGACCTTCTGAATTGTTTGCTTAATAAGCCTATTAAATATCTATTAATTGATGTGAGTAAATAGAATGATAATTAGCACTATAAGGTTATATAAAAATTTATATGAGCTTAGAATACTATATCAATTCAGCCTTTAATTCTATAAATCAAATAAGATATACCTCTTATATGTATGTATAATCTGAATTTATAGTATGATATTTATAATAAATTCTACATGATTTTTCTTACTTATTTCCTTCAGTATCTAAAGATCTAATTAAATGATAAGCTATTTAATAGTAAGATGTAACTTCTATATTAAATTAAATTATTAAGTAATATAAAGAATTTTATGATTATAATAGTTCAGCTTTAATTTCCTATACAGCCTACTTTTATAATGATAATCAATAAATTATAGGGTTAATTACTTAGTTACATTAAAATCAATCTTTAAGATTCAGTTTTCTTGTATAATCAGCTTCATATTACTCTCTTACATACTATAAATTATCATTAGATTTTGATGCTTATAAGTAATATAAATCACTATTAGATTATAAATAATATAGTTTATTCTAAAGTTCTTTACTTTTAATTTTAATATCTATATCTAGCCTCTTTATTTCTTTTTTTAACTCTTTATTAAATTTATTATATCTCCCTATCTCTCTCATAATATCTTAATTTTAGCTCTAAATTTATATCTTTATCTTCAGTAGTTTTATCATCACTAATCTTAATAGCTATATTCTATTAGATAGAAATATTAAGGTAAATATCTTCATCATCCCTACTATCCTCCATAACATCTTAGATTTTAAGGTTGAGTTAAAGATATCTGTAGTGCTTTAGATCTATAATTTCAGTTAGTTGAATTTCATAAAGAATATATTTATTTAGGCTGAGAGTACTCTAACTATAAAGTATATTTTTATAATTAATATAGCTACTACATCTAATATTATTATAATAATCTTATCTTTTCATTCTTAGTTAGGCCTCAGAGCTATCAGTTTCTCTAAGTATATAAAGATTAGTATTAGCTCTAATAATCCATCTTTATTCACTATTATTATTTATACTACTCACTATAATATACTTACTGATTATTCTAATTATATTTTTAAGGTTACCATCAAGATCTATAGAGATTATAGTAGTAATAAGTACTCTAAGTTTAAAGTTTTTAATATTTATTATATCTTTTTAGGATCTTCATGTTAGAGCTATATCCCTCTATCACATATTAGAAATTTAATTTTCATTAGTGGTAATACTATTAGATTTTTTACTCATAAAGAAAAGAAATTTCTTATTATAATCATCAAGTAATTTATTTACCTAGATAATATTAGTGTCTCTATTATCTCTAGCTTTAACCCTATTAACTCTATTACCCCTATTTAGTATATTCTTACTTAATATCTAGCTTTATATTTACTAACTTACTTTTTCTTCCTTCTAGTAATAAAGCTATTAAGTAGTATAAAGTCTCTACTATTATAATTCTAAGCATTTCTTAAGTTACTATCTTCTTTACTAATAAATCTTTATTAACTCTATTAAGGTCTTCACCCCTTCTGTCATCCACTACTAAAGATGAAGAAGATACTAGAATAGATATTAATAAAAAAAAAGAAAAAGATAGTGAAAATGCTACATCAAGTAAGCTATTTCTATATGTACTAGATTGGGTCATAAAATCTTTAAAGAGAAGAAAGAGACTATACTCTCAGATCTCTGAATTTATCTCTATCTGATATTAAATCTTTAACATCTTCTAGGGGTTCAAGCTCAGGGGGTGAGACCTTTATTATCTTCTCTAATAATAATTAGAAGAACTTTAATACTAAGAATACTTCTTCTTCTTCTAATAGTAATACTAATGAATCTTCTATAGAGTCTTTAAAGAGAAAGAGATAGATAGTCTTTAGTTGTAGTTGAGTTTCATTCTTTAATCTCTAATCTAGTATTTCATAGATTTCATGCTTTATCCTATAGTATCTTATTTTACAGCAGGTCAGGGGCTTTTTTTTTGACCTCTAAGATTATTTTTCATTCACTTCAGGCCTTATAAAAAGGCCTATATAGAAGCTTTGATGTAGAACTCCAATTGATCATGTGACTTCAAATCACTAAGGGATGACTTGATAAATAAAAAGGCAACATGTGGATGCATGGCACTGTAAACTGGAACTTGTACAACATAAAAAATCCTTTTAAAACCCAAAAAGGTCAACATCCTCCTGATACCCCCACTCCTTCAAATTAGGCAATGCCGCAAACTTGATCAACCCCAGCGGGCCACACAACAACGCAACATTCCCTTTCCCCGGCTTAAACCCATGCTGCCTTATAACCTCCCGATTCACCAACCCCTTAACCATCCCCTGTTGCAACTCCCGCTTCGGTTGCGCAATCACATGCACAATGCTAAACTGATCCGGATGCTCCTTCGCAAACTGATTCAGCTCATCGATGAGCAGAATATCATCTTCCGTCTTGTTTGCATCGATCACCCGGATCTTCGTTGGATCCTTCTTACCGCCGGCGATGGCGTGTGACTGTAGGATACGCGCGATTAGCTGGTAGCCCGGCGTTATCCCAGATCCGCCGAGGATAAGGGTGACGTTGTCAAACTTGTGCTCTTTGCCGTCAATCTTGAACTGGCCGTTGCCAAAATACTTGATCTCGCCGGTGGGACCTTTGACTTCCACCTCTTCGTTCTCGCGCAGGCAGTCGAGGATATTGCTCATCGTGCCGCCGGGTTGCTTGCCGTCGGGGAAATAAGTTTTGACGGCGAGCTTGAAGGTGCCGTCTGCTTCGCTTTCGAAAATGGGTCTGATGGGCGTGTATTGGCGGATGACGAGTTTGTCGTTAAAATGGAACCCTAGCTGGACGTGTTGGCAGGTTTCTAGGCCGAGACTCTTAGTACCAGGGGGTAGTGCGAATGTGTAGAGGCGAGTATCTTCGGAGATCTTCTCGCGTTTGCGGAAGTGGACTTGGGTCCATCTGGTGTTGCGTTAATCTCAGCATAAACAAGGGATGGGGCCATGGAGATTCTTTGCGTACTTATGGCGTTGAATTCCCCTTTCCAAATTTTTTTCTCCAGCTTTCGCCTTTGCGAGCTCCTCACTTTGTTTCTTGATAAAATCTTTTGCTTTGTCGGTGACAACCCCAAGCACGCATTCTGCGACTGTCTGTCAGTTATTGTCTCTATATCTTGATCTGTTGGCACCAATGATGGCTGGGTAACCTACCGCTCAGTTTCTTCTGTGCGTAGTCGTCATGAATACTCTCAAATTGCTCTGTGGTCTCCGCATGCACCGCTCCAGCATGTGCCATGATTGTAGGCACACCGCCAGGATGCCAACTGAGAACACTCGTTGCATCGTAGACCTTCCCGTTAATGACAATCCAACAATCTTTCTCCGTATTATGTTTCTCAATCTCCTCGCGCGTGAACTGTTTCTGGGGCGCGGCTAATTCATGTCGAATTTCGGCGATCTGGTCTTCCGTCGACGGCTTCATCCAACCACCCGTACCGTTTACGGGTTCAGTCGGGTGCTGGAAGGTAATCGACAGATCCCCAGAGTCAGGATCCTGAATAATATTGGTTCGGACCCTGTACCAGGAATTATTCAACATTCTAATCAGTTCCAGATTCTGGTCAGCTCAATATTTTCGTGAAGTAGTACTATATTCCTGATTCGCTCACCCCATAATATTCCAATTGATCTTTGGGGGCTGGGTATTCTTGAGTCTGTCGAAGCATCTTACTATGATTTCAGATGCTCTAGCCAAATGAGCAATGTCGACATCGACATGCCAGTACACCCAAGCCCAGAATTTCCTGCCATGGCGAATAGGGGCTTCAGGAAACTAGTTTCCTCCTATTAGCTATGAAACCCAAAAATTAAATCCGTCCTGTCGACATACCTTGCGGATACAATAAAGCCAATTTTCCCCGCCATCCAAGCTGACTTCAACCCGTTGGACTTCGTTGCCTCCCCCGCAATAGGCGTACCCTTCAATCCGGTACTCATTCCGCTTCTTCTTATTCTGCACCATCAAATTCAGCTTCTCCCCATGCGCCGGCTTGACAATTACTGAATTCAATTCTTGTTCGTTAGCAGCAGTGCTCGGGTGTGAAAACATGACCTGGGCGAATTCCGAGTCTTTGTCGATGACGAAACTGGGCAGCACACGATTGTCGTAAATGTGGTAATAGCTGTCGTTTTCTTTCTCAGATATCCAAATCCGTGAGAGCCACTTCACCCAACGTCCCCCAACCCAACCGGGGATAATGAGACGAATGGGATAACCGTGATCAGGGGGTAGAACGGCATCATTCATCTCGTATGCAAGGATAACATCGTTCTGCGGGTCCATTGCATAGTCCAGGGGGATGCATGTTGCATATTTGCCCCCGCTACACTCTTCCGCCCCTTCAAAGTTAACCCACAGGCGGCGCTGAGGAGGTTCACTTGGTGCACCGGCGGCAAGGAGGATATCACGAAGCAATGGCCCCTTCCAATATGCGCAACCAACCCCTCCGGCTCCCCAATTGAACCCCTTGGTTCTCCTGATCATGTTAACTTCCTTCCGCCGATTACCATCACAGGCGAGGAGGACTGGTATATTGATAGTATCGAATCGTTCCTTGATTTCATCCATGGAAAGGGTCAACTTCCCCCCTCCGACATCAAGCCGATGGGTCTGCCAACGGAGATGAGGGACTGGGCCATGGCTGCGGACATAATGCAGCTTATTTGGCGTAATGATGCCCGCATCGTAGAGCATGCTTAACGGCGTTTCGGCGTTCAATGGATGTTTCCCCGTCAGCCGGATGAGAAGATCTGATCGCGGGACCCAGTTGTCGGGTGTAAACTGGTCAGCTTCATCGATGCGATAGGATTCCGTGTCGTCAACATCCGCCCAGGGTGAGCGGGCTTTGCCGTCGTTCTGCTTGAGGTTTTGGATATATTTCTTCTCCTGCAGTAAGCCGTGCAACAGTGCAAGTTCCTGCACTGTGTATTTTTGCTTTAATTCTTCCCTCTTGGATTTTGGCACATTTTCAGCCCTATCCTGTTCGTCTCTTTCTTTCTCTTTGGAAGCATACGCATCGCGTTGGGTAGCATTCTCGCCACGGTCTCGTCGCCATTCATGCTCCTTTTTCAATTGCTCTTCCTTTTCCTGTTCTTTCTTCCTCTTCTCCTGCTCTTCTTTCTCTCTCTTCTGCTTATTTATCGGCCAGTCCTGTTGATATTTGATAAAGTCCTCCGTGGTATGCAGGACATATCTCCATCCCTTCGAGTAGGCTTCGGGCCTAGTCAGATGAAAATCCTAATATCACGACATCCAAATCAGCTTGATCGGCAAAGTCAAACACAAACGATCACCAACCCCTCTCACCCCCTAAGTTTAAAAAGAAATTGAAAAGTAAAACTCCATACCTCCTGCTTCGTCATGATATCCCTAACACTCAACAAATCCCCCCTAGTTATTTGCTTCTGTAATTCCGCCTCCACTTGTCTCGCACGCTCCCCATACTCCAGCTCATCCTTGAGCCATGCATCGCCATGGTGCGTCACTCCTGGATACCGATCTTCGTGATTGCGCAGGCCGATGCGATGCAGGCTGGCAGTTTTCCAGTCTGGCTCTTCCTCGATTTCCTTTTTTGTGGAACCCGGATGGTAGGTCGGGCGGGTGTAGTGTGGAGACTCCATCTTTACATAGATAGAATCTAGGGTTGTTCGATGCGAGTTCAGTATTCAATAGACGTCTTAGGATGAAATCAATTCAGTGAATGTTGTGTGTGACGATGGGGACATCTAGTACTCCAAAGGACAGCTGAATTGGTTATCTCCTTGCAAGTTTTAAGAACTGGATAGCAGCGTCCTTTAAATGCCAAATTAAATAATGTAAACAATTGGAACTTGGATCAATTGTCGATAATTACCCGTTGTCAAGAGAGTGGCGTGGTTGGCATCGATTACATCACTCAAGAGGGGGTCCGATATGATGTCATACATCTAGTTGGATGATTACAGGATGAAAAATAAGTTGAAGTGAGTAAGTATACTGATCCATGTCCAACGGAAGTTAATTCGCCTGGGGAAGCATATGTGGCGAGGTATATAGAGAACTCTTGAGCTTGTTTAGTAATTGGGTTGGGACAATAGGGTTAAGGTTAGGAGAGTTAGGGCTTCCTCCTGAGGAACACTCATGTTTCCCCTTCAGAGAGAGATACTATGCAGGACGCACAAGAGAAAGGGGGTTATCCGTCTGACAATGGGCTGTCTGCTACAAGGAGACAGAATGACAATGACTTGTCTAATAAGGACTGGGACTGAGAAATCGGAGTAGGTCTAGGCTCGTGTATACTATTCTCTATTCTAGTCTAAAGTTGCCATCCCATCCCATCTATTTGATGTCTTTGAATACCTCACACGTCCTCGGAGGAATTTACAGGCGAACTCCGCGCGATGCACCCTTCTCGGATTCCTCCCCGAAGATATTAATGTCCCATCGTGGCGAATCTACAGAGAGAACAGTTAGAACAAAACGATCATCCAAACCCCGGCATACAAGGGAATGAGGATACATACAAACAGCATAGGGAGTATTGAAACGTTTTGGCTCTTTGCCTAGAGCATTGATGGTATCAATGTCCTCCTGGGGCAGCTCGATCTCCTTGAAGTTCTCGACAATGCGAGAGGGGGTGACCGACTTGGGAATGACGCTGTGGCCGCCAACTTGAGCCCAGGCAAGCCTGTAAGAAAAAATATATAAGTATATGGATAGAACTCTTGCTTGGGACAATATTTGAGGCGGCTTACAAAACCTGAGCGGGAGTCGCAGAGAGTCGATCGGCAATTGCCTTGATCTCTGGTCGAGTGACAAGAAGGGGTTCTCCGATCATATTATTTCCAAACGCCTATTCAAAAATATTAGATGAGGCCATGCAAAGAGTTGACAATTCAGCCAAAAGGAAGTACTAACGGAGTATGCAGTAATCAGAATATTCTTCTCTTTGCAGTACTTGACCAGTTCATTGCTCTGGAGCAGGGGATGACGCTCTACCTGGTTAGCGGCGGGAACGACACCGGTTGCCTTGATGAGAGCCTCGATCTAGATGGAAAGTAAGGTTAGAACTTACATGTAAGGTATGACTGGGTTAAGATCAGCTTACATGCTCAATGGTCTGGTTAGAGACGCCAACTGCTCTTGCTTTGCTCTTGGGGAGCTGTGTCATGGCTATATAATCCAAAGTTCAGTCTCATATTCTGTTCAAGCCAGGACAATTATCTTCACAAACCTTTCCATGTGTCCACGAGAGAAGCTGAGTTGTCGAGTTTGACATCTTTGCCTGGGTGTTTGCTCGACTCATCAAGAGGGCTAAGGATATCATCGGCCCGATACTCGAAGGGAACTGGCCAATGGATGAGGTACAACTACGAAATGCAAGTTTCAGAAGAAGTCCACCAATATCAGTAACGATGGTATCATAATTGGAAAACATACATCCAAGTAGTCGAGCCCTAGTTCCTCCAGGGAGATATCAAGGGCCTTTGGAACCAGTTCTGGGTTGTGATGACTAGAGAAATTGGTTAGCAAAAAATCAAGCCAGTCTGACAATGATCATTCTGTAACGTACATATTCCACAACTTCGAAGTCTGCATAATAATAATGATTCTAATTAGTACCTAAAACCTGCCGAAGCAAAACATTTTTGTAGAAAGGGCCTAGAGGACGTACAATGAAGATATCCTCACGCTTGAGACCGGGGATCTCCGCCAACGCCTTCTTGATCCCGGCACCAACCTCGCGCTGGTTTTTATAGCTAGTGGTATGGCAATCAATGTCTGCAACATCATCGTCTGTGACTGGGAAAGCTCACATATGGGCAAGGTCCTGTTGGATTTCCACTATTAGCGCCTGTTTTCATCTCCAACAAACATAATGAAGCATAGGTTTCTTACAAGATGACGATATCCAGCCTTCAGCGCCTCGTAGACACCAGCACCGACCTCACCAGGGGCGGATTGCCATGTTCCGTAGCCGAGCAGACTGCAAATGAATGATTGTCAGCCTTTTCCTAGAGAAAAAGAGAGCGGTTTGAGGATTAAGGAGAGGGCACTGCCAAGGAAGCGCTTACGGAATCTGATGGCCAGTGTTGAGAGTTGCTTTCCTGCCGAGAGACATCGTGGTGCGGTTTAAGTTGATATGGAGCTGGAGTTATGGGATCTGTAGATAGACAAGAAGGGCAAGCGATCAATTCAACCTTTGCGGGAGCGAGTTCTTGTTAACATGAAGAGATGTCGGCGGGGCCTTGGTTAAATACTGGCCGAAATGCTGCCCCTCCATCTTTTCCCCACCTCTTCTGTGGACAATGGTGCAATCAATTGCGCCCGAAAACTCCATCGGGTCCACGGGGGCGGAATCATTACCAATGAGCAAGGGATGCCGATGATATCATGTGGGTCGGCATAGCTTCCTGGCCCGACTCGGGCCGGATTTCGCGTCGGCTTTCGGGGAGCCGGGGAAGGTTTTCGTCCATCTACAGCCAGGATTGAACAATGATTTCTCATCCGAACAGCATATCAAATCTAGATCCGAGATTGAGGAGCAGTACTCACCTACGCACAGACAAGGGGATTATCGAGCCCAACACTAATGTTGTTAGCTGCGGAGTGGTCTTCTCCGGTGAGGCTTAAAATCGTGCCTATCTCCACCCCCCTAAAAGCCAGGAGAACACCGAAACCTGTCGATCCTATGGGGGATAAATTATTGGTCTAATTGCCGCTGTGTGATGTTTTACCGCCATTGCCGCAGCTAAGGCGCGTCCTCCCGGCGGCTATCTAGTGCGGGATCTATTTTGTCTCTCCTCGTAAGCACTAAGAACCACGCTTTCGCAGAACTCCCGGAGATCTCCTCTCCGAACAGCTGCCTCCAGATATTGGGCAGCTTATCCGAGCTTCTCTTCCCGACATGAGCTCTCTGTTGTCCGCTGTATTGAGCGGACCTCGCCAATACCATGCCTTTGAGTGTTATTGAGCCGACCATCACCATGCAAGTGCTCCTTGTCCCATAAATCTTCCTTGAGAACCAAATGGGCCGGAGTAGGATAGCCAACTTCTTTCCATAACACTCCAGGGGTACAATAGGACAGGATTACAAAGGTTCTTTCATCCACTGCTCCGCGCCTTGTCAAGCTCTACGGTAGTACTGTCCAGTATTTTGCAACAGAGTCCCTTGCCAAAAATCCTTTCAGATGCCGCCCTGAGAAACGATGCATGACCACCGTCATCCAAGGAGATGAACCGCCTGGAGTCCACTTTCTACCGCCTTTGAGATATACTGCAATCTGTTACCTGGCCCTGCTCTCTATTTGTTAGATATGTACGATCGATGGAATTCATTCTTTTCGAAATTTGCGCATTTGGGAAAACGAACGGCTCGCATGTGTCTATGATTATTTTTTTCCCGCGATCTCTCTCCCCATTCTCCCTCTAGGTGGGTTCTTGGAGACAGCGGACTAGCAGACAGGCGGCGCAGGACACACCAAACTGAATCTACCAGACCTTTGATATCATCTCCCTGTAACGGGAGACTACGCTAGAGGGTATGCGACCAGTTGGATGCATGGAAAGCCTCTAGTCAACCATGTTGGGTGGGGGTTAGGGGTTGGTTCGGTACTCGGGCCCTATTTTAGAGGAGATGGACGATGACTAGGCAAATATGTTGGAAAAGCAGTGATATGGGTAGACTTGGAAAGAAAGAAACGTTCGTCTATCTGATCGTGTGATGGGTAGGCAGCTCAGTGCGGCGGTGCTTGAATGAGATGGAGGATACAAATCAAGACTTGGAAAACGAGCAGTCAACCCACTCATATTTCGGGCACAATGCAACCAAGAAGAAATTCGATAGTATACATTATGTTAAGGGAAGTAATAAGATACATAGACAGAAGGATATAGATAACAATCCTCTTCGTCCCCGACCAGTTGGATTGGAAATAAGTGGTCTCCGTCACAATTCGACGAGCGGCTAGTTCCATCCTGAATACCTACGATTAAGAATGGCGTCGCTGACATATTTATCTGTCACTTAAACCAGCGGTTCCTCGCCTATCCTCATATAAGTACATCACCGTGATCATACACATTGGCCGCCCAACTGATCATTAAGAGCGTCTGATAGGACTAGAACCCCATACCCCGCCGACCCCGTCCGTACGGGGGCATAATGCGCCGGAACCAGGTAGTTGCTAGGTTCCAATACCGTATACAAAGCAAAAGAATTTAACCCTCACCTGGAAGAAAGGGGAGGAAAATCACTTCTGATCCTTCTCAACGATATCATTCCCCTTCTCATCACCAACTACCCCTTCCCCCTCAACTTCCACCTCCGGCGCCGCGAACTGGATCCTCTTCCCATATAGCAACGGCGTCCGCCCAGCTATACAACCAACAACGTATCCAATATACGCACCCGTGATGATCGTGATGGGGTACGCTTGCCATGGACGATCCCTGTAAAAAAAAGATACCACATCAGCAATCACACCCCAATACCCAGAATAACAAATTAAACAAGTAAAACTTACCAGTCCAGCGGAATCGGCACTGCGCCCAGCCACGCGCCTAACCCCACACCCACCGTACCTCCCCAAACGACGTCCGTGGCGCGCGCCACGCCCCAGATCTCGCTCCAGACACCGCCGTCCGTGCCGTGGACGTAGACCAGACTCGTCCCGGCTAGTAGCGCCATGTGCGCGGCGCAGAGGACGGTGAGGGGGATATGCGTGGTGACAGGGGCGCCGAAGAGGACTAGGAGGGTCGCGAGGAGCGGGGTGCCAAGGACGAGTGGGAGAGTAAGGGAGAGGATTGCGGGCTGTTTTTTTTTTTTTTCCCAGTTAGTATTTGGAAGGGGTTCCAAATTGCGAAATTACGGAAAGAGAAGGGGAGAAGAAGAAGCAAACGTACAATAACCTTTCCCCTCTTCCCATCTGCATCCCCCCCCGCCGCGCCGCCTCTCTTCCGCGCGCCAAGCTTCCCTCCCCTCGCGGACGCACTTCCACTCGCACTCCCCGCCTCGCCTCCCGCCCCGCTACCCGCGGCAGCAGGCAGACAAAGAACCGCGTAAACGGCCTGCAGCGCGGCTAGCAGGGGCAACGAATTTGTCAGAGTGGCTGTGGGGTCGTCGACGAGGGCGCGGAAGCGGAGGCCGAACAAGGCTAGGAGGAGGAATGGGTGGAGGTGGGCATATGTCTGCGCTGTTGGGGAGGAGAGGATGGAGATTGGGGGGTGGGATTTTGTCGAGGCTGTTGAGGGGGGTGGTTGATGATGTGATTGTTTGGATGGGGAGGTATTGGGTGAGGCCGGTGGGGGCGGCATTTTGGATTTTGGTTTCCCGCTCTACACGGGGTGGCGATTTTATGGTCGTGTAATCTGTTTGGGTTATTGGAGGAGAGGCATTGATGGCGTGGTGCGGTGTGGTGGACAGGGAGATGTTGATGATTTGGCAGCGGAAATGAAATATTTTTTGATGGTGATGATGTAATTTACGTACGGCTGGTACGGTAATTTGATACACATGGGGGTGGAATAAAATACGCAGATATACAGCGAAGGCCATTTCAGCAATCCATTGAAGATCAGAATTTATATTTGGTCATATTTAAACACCATATAAAGATATCGCCATCAGTCAAACCCTCCAAAAGGTAAACTATTATCCCAAGAACAGCTCAGGTATCTTTGACACGGAGAACTGCTCACCTGCCACATGCAACAAAATAAAGGGGGAAGGAATTGAAACGACACAGGTATGTGGGATAAGGTGGATTTTTCAGAACTAGATATAAGTTGGTAGAGTGTACTAGGTATATGTAATCAAAAATTGAAAATATATGCAATGAAATGGTTCGCTTAGCAAAGTAGAAGAAAAGCCATAACCGGCAAAATGCAGAAGAGAAAATAGAATGATATCCCGAGATCGCAGACGGTGATATATAAAATGGCAGCAACCAGCCAAAGAAGATGGAAAAGAAGATTTCCGTCCAGACAAAGGAAAATAGGGGTCATTATTTCTGACGTGATGGGTAGACGAAAATTTCGTAAATATAAGACAAGAAAACAATATATACAATCGCTAACAAAATTGCCACGTCATATTTCCCATAAATTAGTATCGCTGCATCAGGGTATCGGGAGCGAGGAAAATCAGAGAAGACCACGAGGGAATGAGATACTCAGACGCTCCAAGAGAGATGTCGAAATAAAAATATTTGAGGGAATGAGAAGAAAATAATAAAAATAGGGCGCATCTTGTCTGAAAGTGTGGAATTTCCGGATGTGGAGAGGAGATACTTTATATTATATCATCCCTGCGACTCGATTTGGTTCTGATGTCTCCATGTTAACTCGCCGATATGCCTCGTCTATCTTTTTATGATAGGCTTCCATGAATCCGTCATCGCTGTCTGTCTCAAGGCCTCCACTGGGTTTTCTTTCAATTCCCCGACGAGCCGAGAGTCTGTCTGTGGACTCTGATTGCGGTAGTAGGAAGGTCCCCGGTCCCGACGGAGGTCGACTACCGTGCACCAGGGCCATATCCCTCTGTAGTTGGAAGAGTTGCTCTTCAAGCAGCTTTCGTGCAGACTGCTCTCTTCGCACGAGAGTGGTTAAAGCACTATACTGCTCGACGGAGATCCCCTTGAAATCGGAAACAGAAGACGATGGTGTTTGAGAGGTAGAGATGTGATGGGAAGCGGTATATGGTCGTAAAGTTACTGTGCTGCTAGGTCTGTCGGCAGTGGGAGATGTTCGGGGAGGAGTGTCGGCGGGGCTCGAGCGGAATGAACTTATAAAAGGGGGTGGGTCAAGGCCGGCATTTGGGCTAGCATCCTGCTGATAAGGAGAGTGTCGCCGCACACTCTTCTCAAATGTTTGCTTGGCAGGGGAAATATCATGTCCCTGGAGCTTTGCAATGGCAAACTCGAGATCCATGAGTTTCACTTCTAGTGTGTTCACTCTTTGCGCAAGGTTGATGTCTGAATTATCTTGCATCGTTCCCATCAAGGTGCTGAAATTGAAGGTATTATCCAGTGCTTGATCGATTTCAACCTGGTCGACTTCGGCATGGTCAGTGTCTTGAAGGACGCTATCAATCGTACTTCGAGTTTCAGGCCGCGTAAGAATCGATGTCGAAGCATCCGCCTTCATGAAGCTCTCTCTCCAGAATTTTATCTCATCGCTACGCCGTCGCCATTGAATCGGGGACATTCGATGTGCTCTTGCCGTGTCTCGCAGTGCAGACGCGCTGCGTGATCGCCGTTTCTGTTGCCTTGATGTCTTTTGTGGTAAATCGCCAGGATCCTCCATATCTCGAGTAGGCGAATGGACACTGTTGGGTCGAGAGTCTTGTTGAGCGACCTTGACGGCCAACTCGCGGGCTTCCTGTGTTGACAGGACTATGCTAGGTAATGTGGCTCTCCGTCGAGGCCGGCGGTAGTCCAACCGTGGGGAACCGTTGTTCGACTGGGGACGGTGAGGTGTGCCCCGGTCAGTAAAAGGATCTGCTATAGGGTTGTGGACCGGGGAAATGGCTTGATTTGGGAGCGACGGAGCCCTATTCGAACGGGATCGTAAGGAATCAGAGACGGCTCTAGCAGGACGCTCCACGGGCTGCAGAGTTGGTGTCCACTGTGAGTTTCTTGGTGCACCATCTTCATGTATCATGGATTCCGGATCGCTCCGCCGTTTTCGGCCGAAAATCTTGCGCATTACGCTTTTTAAAGTACTCCCTCTGCGCCTATGTTTGACAGAATCCTTCGACATTGCGCTTGAAATTGAATCCTGGGGAGCATGAGAGGTTGCGCTATTCAGAGGGGTACTGTAGGTCGTGCGACGGGAGTCGTCAGGACTGACGGGAGTGATTGGCCTCTGTGTCTGCCGGGTAGCAGGTGCGGAGGGAGACTCCGGGACAATCTGGGGAAGGGCATTGATATCGTCCTGACTACTTCTCTTAAGGGAATTTGGATCCGATGTTCTGACATCTTCGGACGGGGATGAACGATTGGGAATGTCATCATTAAGTACCGTCTGGGAGCGATGTGACATTGTGGCGAGTGCCTCGAGCTGGACTCGTAGCAAGGGGCTTGGAGGCCGCGTTTCCTCCCTCTACTCCCTCAAATTGTGGCTGATACTATTTTCAGCAAATTATTTCCTCGAGATATGTGGCTGGCGTTGCCCGCAACAGTGGTATCTGGAACCAGGATTAGAGATCGATGGTGGGCGATGATCTCATGGCATGTAGATAATGGATAGGGGTCAGCCACAGAAGGGTGAGCATAGCCCGAGAATTATATCGATGATCGCCTGATAGAATAAACGAGGGTATCCAGCTACCGGCAATAGGCGATGTCCTGTGGCCAATCAATAGCACGTAAACCTGGAAGTGGGAGGTTGCAGGCTAGACAGAGCTGAACAAGGCCCGAAAAGGAGGGTGGCAATGGTTGGATGTCGGAAAATTGGGGAAATTGAACGAGGGATGGCGGACGGTCAACGGGATATTAAGTACCGTGGCGGCCGCATCTGGAAGGAGAAAAGCTGAAAAGGAACTATAAACATCGTGGCCACGTCAGTCAGAAGTCCAAACAGAAACAAGGCCCGATGCAGAAAATAGAGAGGCAGCATACCGTAGGGACGATGACCTGTGCAGGGACGGTGCAACACCAGGGGCTCCAGCAGGATCGTGGACGGCTGAAAAGACGAACTATACGAAGCTATCCTGACCGGACGCAAGCCAGAGCAGCCGTCAGGGAACAGCCATCACAGACCACGACGGGGGCGGGAGAGGAGGAAGAAGAAGAGAGAAGAGAAGACGACGATGGATAATGGATATAAGACTCGAGATGAGGCGTGGTCGACAGGGGAGACAAAGAGGGGGCCGGCGCTAGGCCCGTTGGGGACGGATGGAGCCTCAACCCCCGACGACAGCTCCATCTCGGACTTTGGACTCTGATATCCTGCATCTCTTCTCTGCTCTCCTCCCGAGCCTCTCCTCTCCTCCTTGGAACCTGCTCAGATGCAGCCGTGCTCGATCTAGGGGCCCCAAACCCTGTGTCTATGCCCTCGTCCTTGGTCTGGTCCTTGCTCGTTCAGGGGATCGCCAGGGATCGAGGCAGATGGTCTGCCAGGAACACAAATAAGCCCTTGACCAGACCAGCTTCCTTTCATTCTTGCGGCGATGATGGCTTCTCTCAGGACCTTCTACGTGCCTGGATCCTCCCAGACCACAGCTACAATCAAGAATATACAATACATACTGCCGATCCACCCGAGGCGTGTTTGTGAAACATATGGGTGGAGGAACGGGACACAACACCATGGCTAAATGTACCCTTACCATGGTTGTCGCAAGGTCCGACCCGTGTGTGATGCGAGGCACACTACGTCTGAACCAGAAATACCACCCTCCGCAAACCCTGTTCTGAGCTTCCTGCGCGCTGCATGTTGTCAATGCGGAGTTGGCGTAGCACTTTTTATCATGGAGACCGGGGAGGAAATTTATTATTATGGCCCAGGCGGTCCCTTCGACAGCCCCCGGGTGCCGAGCCCTGCCAACATTCATTTTAATAAGACGCAGTAATACCCTGCTTTGGCCCATTAGCCATCCCCAAACCCACCCCGCTTGCATCGGTTTGTTTTATCGGCCTGGTGCAGATGGAAATAGGGATTCCATGGCTGCAACAACTTCTGCCTTGCTGTGCGAGATTTCTCCATCCCATGTTTGGCAGTAAAGTAATAAGATACTCTCCTCTCCGGAGACTGATTGCGAACTGGAGGAGAAAGCATCAATTTTTCGGTAGTTCTTTACCCCTCGCTGCCCGGGATTTTGCCAATCATGAACGCGAGTGATTGGAAGAAAATACACGGGAAAAAAAAAGCAAAAAAGAAAAGGTCTGGTTGCCGATTTTAATAATAAACCCCAAAATTCTCCAGTGGCATCAGCTTTCTGCCTATCAACCAGCTTGCCAAACCTTCAACTTTCTCGGAAACTGGCCCCAACTGGTGACACAGCATACGGCGTGCATCTCATGAATTTTTCCTTCTTTGTTATCAACTGCACACTTGCCTAGCCGCTCATGCAGCCAGGCCATCCATAAATATCCACAGCAGTGAACCATCCTCCGCGGTGTTCTTGGTCTGAACCACTTCACCGCCAGGAACACACAGACAAATCCATGGTTTCACGAGCCAGCTAGCGACCCGGTCCCTTGCTCGGATACGCTAATCACCCCAAGGCTCCATCATAGTCCAATGATAAGCTACGGATCTAAACCATGAAAGGCAGTTCGCCAGGGGCACACAGCTAGCTCTTTTTTTAGTCCAAGGTTCCAAGACCCGCGTGGCTGAAGTTCGAATTGGTTGGTTGCAAGGGCTTCCAAGAGGAACGGAAAACCGGAGATCCCTCCCGTAGTTCGACCCATCTCCACCAAACCCTGGCCGCTCCCGCGTTCTTGAGGAACCAGCGGGCTAGCAGGGAGCGAAGAAAGGCAGAAAAGAAGGGGCAATGTTCCGGAACAAATCCTGATCAGTTCCAGAATCTGTTCAATGACGCAAGAGACCCATGAACAGCAAATATGATATCAACATAACTTTGGCCATGCCGAACAATTGCAAATGCAGTACGTACACAGTTACCATAATGTAGTGAACCACATTTGTTTACTTTTCCCACCAGAAAATGAATGGTTTGTCTGCCTTTCTCAAGCTGCCTCTGCCACGTGGCATGCTGCTTGCCTTCGATTTGCTTATCGCTGCTTATCATCACAGTCTGATCTCACGGCGGGTAGATTGTCATCTTCCCACCCTCATCGCCTGACAGCCAATCCATCATCAATTTCCAGAGAGGGATATGACAGCCTTAATACCAACAAGCGCGTCTGCCCACCATCATGCACATTCGATCTATCTGACACCCACGCAGCCTTAACATCATGGCCAATCACCGCACAGTAACGAGCTCCGATCGATATGGTCCACCTAGTTTTACCCTGTCTGAGCAATAGGCCATTACCATTGCCATGTGGACGAATTATTCGGATCAAGCCCTGACATTAATATGACTGATTTACGCAGGTATCCAATTATTCTCCGAAAACACATGCATCATGCGTCCATCATCCATACAATCAAAATTGGGGGCCAGATTCCGTTATCAATCACTATGCCCGCAAAGTTGCCAGAATTCGCGTCCCAGAGAGATAATGACGATCTCCTCCCCCCCCCCCGTCATTAGCCGATTATCCCTTGCCGAGACCTCATCCTCCGTCAGGGACAGGATAATAAGAGCTTCCTGAACCCGGCATCCCCCTGTTCAATAACACGATTGGGCATGGGGAGAATGCCTGTCAATAATTAAAAATCAGGCACCGCCATAAAAAGGTCCCACCAACCATACTCGAATAAACCATCTAAAATCTATGAGAGATGGCCAGATCGAAAGAGGGGATGCTGAAGAAAATATCGAAATCAACGGCGAAGATGCACCACTCGCTACCCCACTATCCTCGCAAATTCCCACCAGTAGTTTGAGCTACTGGACCGGATGATTTTCAGATCAGATTTATCCGGCGCATGTCGCGCACATTTTTTATTTTTTTTCCCTCCTCATAGCGTTCTGGAGTTCAGCCACCCCAGGCGTAGATCGCCTCTTTTCAAACAGGTTTTAGCAACTGGCGACAGTTGCAACGAAGGGGTTAAAAAAAAACCGAAAAAAGAAAAACGTCCACGAAAAATGGGGGTTTATGCAAGTGATGTATGATGGTATGAGGATGAATGGATCGCGCACTAGATTTGTATCATGTTTGCAGTTGGCTAAGCTATTTACAGCTGCACCACGGTGTTTCTTTCCGTGCCTGAATTGGTTATCCGATGGGTTTCATATCCTCAAGATCCCCCTCCCTTCCCTTTGCCGGCAGCAGTTCGGCTTCCTGGAATCGGGTATATATTTTATATCATGCTTCTTCCACGGATACTTTCTGGGGCAAAGGAGCATACCCCCTCCACATGAGAATTATGTGGATATTGCACAACATGGAGATGCCATACATCGGTTTCCTCAAAACAAAAAGGCCATGCCTCAGAGTCCTTCGGCTCAAGAATTACCATACTCTATGATCATAGATGAACAGAGTGGGCGACGCCCAGGTTCAAGCTCAGGAGCAAGGGCTAATTGCTCCCCGTCAAAGAAAATGATACTTATCCGTCGCCCTTCGGCAGACTATTCATTGCATATAATCGCCCGCGTCTGGATATCGCAGATCGGCGTTCTCTTCTAAAAAGTCCATCCAGCGTTGGAGGAATTTACTACCACTGTATATTTGATGACCCGGAAGAGGACAACGAGATCATGAGTCAGGAAATTGCTTTCTGCCACGCGCGTTGGGTGGATATGTTGTGCATGTACGCTCATGTGCCTTGAGAAAAGCCTAAGACGGCTTTTGTATGGTCGTGTGCGCTGTAGGATGATGCGACGGCAGAGGGAAGATTGCCAGAAGGGAAACGGGGAGCAATGAAAGGGTCGCGACAAGGGGACAAAGAGTATACGTTCGGAAGAAAGGAATCACTCACCGACGAATGGTTTCAGAATCACCACACACGCACAGATGGCGTTTGGGACGGGTCATGGCAACTATGTGACGTTAGTATTCATGACATATATTTGAAACCCATGTGGTTATATCTGTGAGACCCTTGGCAATGATTGCCGGCCAGGCCGCCCCTCCTCGGGAGGTACAGATATTTTTGACGTCATCAACGGGCAAGGGTCAGAGAAAGAAAGAAAAAAAAAGCAAAGAACAACTCACCATTTAATCGTCTCTTCTCGCCAAGGAACCCAACCTCACCCTCCGGGTTGCTGCGTACAAGACTGACAACCACAGCCTCCTTTTCGCGCCCTTGGAAGCCATCCACGCTCCCAAGCTCGATGCCGGGATACTTGTCCTTCAATGACTGGGACAGCAGGGCCAGCTGTGCATTGTATGGTGTCACAACAGCAATGTCCTCCGGTTTGACACCTGCGGCCACTAGTTTATCCACGTGTCTAGCCACCACCGCAGCTTCCATGTCATTACTCTTGCTTTCGGCATAGATGGGTACCTGCTTGGGCCCAGCAGGCTCCTCGGCTCGCTCAGGAAAATCGCCCCCTTGAGTGTCATAGAAAACCAAAGGCTCTTGCGTATCATCGGTCTCTTCGACGTCGTATGGCAAACCTTTGAGAAGCCGCAGTTTCACGGCGTCCGCGGCGATGAGTTTCGATCCGTATAGTTCCTGCGACGGGAAGTTCATGATTTTCTCGTGCATGCGGTATTGTGTTGTTAACATTCGTTTGATGGTGGGGCCATGTAGTGACAGCAAGCGGTCGAATAGTGTCATCTCTAGTGTGACCTTTTTTGTCGTCTTATTTGTGCCTTCGCCCACGGCGGGTTCCTCGTCCTGGAGCGGTTTTGAGTCGGGTTTTATATTTGAGGATTTGATGGTTGGAGGTAATTGCAAATGATCGCCTGCCAAAATCGCCTTGGAAGCGGATAACAAGGGAACCCAACATTGCGCTTCCAAAGCCTGACTGGCCTCGTCGATAATGACAACATCAAACTTTTGATTCTTCAATTGATGGCCACCAGCCCCATGCAAAGTTGCCAGGACAACTTTGCTCTCCGAGACAAGATTGTGAACGCATTTCGCTTCCCGCTCTCGGAACTCTTTCCGCAATTCTTTCAGATCTTTGTAGATCTCTCGTCGCTCCCGACCGCTTCTCGTTTTGCGGATGCTGGCCTGCTTCGTCTCTATCTCCTTTCTCACATCCTTGACGATGGCCGCGGCCTCCGATGTTTGCGTCAACACTTCCAATGAGTGATCGAGGACGGTAGATAGCAGGCGAGCCGGATGACCAATGCGAACTAGTGGGACTTTGAGTGGTGCAAGACGTTCGACAATGTTGTCAACAGAAATATTTGAAGGTCCGCATACCAGAATCCGGAGGTTTTGACGGAGGAGTTGTCGGATCAGCTCTATCAGGGTGTAGGTTTTGCCTGTGCCTGGTGGTCCGTGGACGAGTGCAATCTCTCGCGAAGCAAGGGCGAATCGGATTGCTTCCTTTTGCGAGTCGTTTAGTGTAGGGTCGAAGAAATCGATTGTCCCAATTGAGGTGAGGTCCACGGGGGATGGTGTTGTATGTCCAAATATAACGCGCATGAAATATGTATATTCTGATTCCGGCATGGATTCCATCTTAATCATCGTCTGCTTCATACTAGGTAGAGAATTAGCAGAGCGCACATAAGTTAGAGAGAGTAAAAGGAACGAGTAACTCACCGTCGATACGTAACATCATTCGCCAACTTGACCCTAAACACATCCCCATCCATCAGCCACCACTGAACCGCATACAACCACTCCCATTATCCAGCAAAAAGACAAAAAACAACTCACATCCAAACCTTCTTCCCCCAAAGATCCTCCACAGACTCCTCCTCCCGCCCACCACCACCGGCCCCCTTCCCCCCAAAAGCAACCCAAACCCCCCTCTCCCCCACCCTCGTCACCACCCCCTCAATCCCCTTCTCCCTTCCCCCCATCTCCTCCCCCTTCCCGCCCTTCTTCCCACCAACCCCCCTCACCCCCACCGCAACGTCCTCAACCCTCACCACATCCCCCACCCGAATCCCATGCGCCCCTAACCTCCCCTCCCCCCCCGCAGCACCAGCACCAGCACCAGCACCAGCACCAGCACCAGCACCAGCACCATCCCTCCCCGCATCCTTGTCCTTATCCTTATCCTTCCCCTTTCCCGCCCCACCAATCGCACTATCAACACCAAACTCGCCAACCTCACGCCCGCCCATGCCCGTGCGGCAGTTCACGAGCACGATGCCGGTCAATGCGTAGCCGGTTGCTTGGAGGGTGCGGCGGGTCGAGGGGGAGACGGCTGTGGCAGATGAGAGGGAGAGGGAGACGGGGGAAGAGGCAATTTCGGCTTCGTGTTCGGCGAGGAGGAGGGATTGTTGGGTGTTGGCGAAGGGGGGGATGGAGATGGGAGTCGGGGTGGGGGTGGGGGTTGGAGGGGGCATGGCATGGGTTGTTGTTCATGCGTTCAGGTGGGGGACTTGTTAGTGGTTTGTTTGAGGGGTTTGTTATTTTGGGTAGTTTTTGAATGGAGAAGGATTTGTGAGGCTTTTTGTTGGGGGTGTGGTTTGGAGGGGTTGGGGAGGTTGGAGATGGAGCTTGGGAGTTTTTTGTTTTGTTGGTAGATCGAAATGATGTAAGCGGGGGGGAGTATGGTCAACGGCCACAGGAGATTTGTTTGCACCACGTAGATTTTTGTGTATTCAAATGAATGTGAAATTATATATTCATGA
Organism: Emmonsiellopsis sp. PD_33; assembly: GCA_032988165.1. Classification (NCBI taxonomy): domain Eukaryota; kingdom Fungi; phylum Ascomycota; class Eurotiomycetes; order Onygenales; family Ajellomycetaceae; genus Emmonsiellopsis; species Emmonsiellopsis sp. PD_33. The sequence goes on along the minus strand of JANTQF010000015.1, from coordinate 107,135 downwards.
TTATCTAGGTGTACGGAGTGCTCCCTGGGATATAGACGGGTCGGGTATATGAGAAACACGAGGAAAAGGCCTTGTCCCCACTATGTTAACTGAAACTTCGATATGAAGGATGGATGAAGCTGACTGGTAGAAACTGAAGAAATGGCGCTGGCCATGTAGTTACCACAATCGTTGATGGCTTTACCCAAGCCAATAGCTTTGGAACAAGGAGTTGGTATGTAGAGCTGCGTTGAAGAACCAAACCAGGAAAACATTGCCCCAAGCTTGAAAATTCAAGAAAGATGAGTATACTGGCATGCTGGTCGACTCTCACAGTATGCAAAGCCACCAGCAGGTCATTAATCATCCTCCATCTTGATCTTTATCTTACTCTCCTCTTTAACCGACACCCCTTCCTTTTTTGGCTTCCTTTTATCAACCCAGCCCCTAATCTCACTCTTACACAACCCTGATCCTGCAAGGTCACACTCCCCACACCTCCTCGCTACCGGCAAACAAACAGTCTGACCTAGACCAACAAGAAGCTTGTTAATCTCATGCCACTTGTCCCTCGGTAACCAGCTTTCCAATGCCGCTCTTGTTTCTTCGGGGGTCTTCGTTTTATGCCATCCCCACATGTTGGTGATGCGGTGCACATGTACGTCCACTCCAATACCTTCATCACGACCCCAAGCGGCACTCATGCAGAGATATGCCATTTTCGGACCCACCCCTGGCAATTTCATGAGACCTTCGGCTGTCGAGGGGATGTCGGAGTCATATTCATCACGGAGTATGATGGCGGCAGCTTTGATGTATTTGGTTTTGTTATTATGGAAGCCAACGCTGTGTATGAGCTCGTTAAGGCGTGTGGGAGAAACGGCGAGGATATTCTCGACGTTTAAGGTACTCTTCTCTTCCTGCTTGGACTGATCCCACACGATATTTTTCTTGGCTTTCACTTCCTCCTCCCCTTCTTCCTTCTTGACTAGCCCTATCGAAGCCGCGTCTTCCTGCTCTGGGCCTAATTCTGTATGTAACCGCTGCATGGCGACCGCTGTAACGGTGTCCTTGGTCTGGGATGAAAGCATCAGGGCAATGAGAGTCTGGAACCGTCTATCACGAGGAGAGGAAGAGCGCCAGTATAGTTGCGCACAGCCCATGGTATCAACAGGAGCGGTAGGGTTTTTACGCCGCATTTCTTTTACCGTAGCGTACATTGTTTCCCAATTGGAAGGGGGTTCCATCTTGACCAATCCATCCGCGCCTTTAGATTTGCGAGCCGGTAGCCGCCGCGATTTCGTTTTAGTTTTCGTCTCCTCGTCCTCTTCTTTGATAGTAGGCTTTTGCGAGGTACTCGCTTCCCTCTTCACGATTCGCGCTGGGGTGGAAGGTGATCGCTTGGCTGCGAAATGAGGACTCTGAACCGCCGTGAAGGATTCCTGGCCGCGTTTCCGCTTTCGGGAGGGCGGTGGTGAAAGTAGGTCCTCAATATCTGTTGTATTCGCAGACGAGAGTATTGAGTTGCCGTCATCGTCGCTATCCCGTGGTTCTACCTTGATTATGGAGCTCTGATGCTGCGGGAGATCGCTTCTCCGCTTTTCTGCCACGGAGTAGCTGCTGAAGGGATTTGAGGTCGCATTCCGGCGTGGCTGGCGACGGGGAGCAGAGGACAGAATATCGACTAGCTTTGCAGTCTCCTTAGAGACTCGTGAAGTCCGCATTTTTGGACTGATACAAAGGGATCTTGAGCTGTTGGGAATTTGGAGAAAGCTTTCCCCTGGCAGCTGCTTAGTCAGTGGAATCACGTGGTGATAAACAGGCCGGGGAAACTTTATTTGGACCTGCCAACCTCGGCGTTTGGGGATACTTAGTCCGAGCTTCAACTTCACCTAAACTCAAACAACACCCGCTGGACATGACAATTTAACAGAAACCACAACTGCCTGGCACAATTCATATACACATCCCCCTACTGTCTCCAGGGCAGACAAATCACAGCAACACACAATGTCCCAACGCTCCCCAGCCCCCTCCTCATCAGCAACAAAACGGCTCATCCGCGAATTGAACGAATATGCAAGGAATCCCAATGAAGCCCTCCTCCATCTCGGGCCCGTCAGCGAAACAGACCTGCTCCGCTGGGAAGCAGTGCTGAAAGGCGTTCCCGGAACCCCATATGAAGGTACATCTACTCTCCATGCCTATCCCATCCTCACCGCCATCCCTCCCCTCCACCAGCCAAACCGCCCCGTTGCCTGTATCATATGTAACACTAACACACGCCCAGGCGGCCTCTGGCGCCTCCACATAACCATCCCTCCCGAATACCCCAATCGCCCGCCAACCATCGCCTTCACAACCCGCATCTGCCACCCCAACGTCTCCTTCACGACCGGCGAGATCTGCCTCACCCTGCTCACTTCAGAGCACTGGAGTCCCGCATACACATTGTCCACAACCCTTTCGGCCATCCAGCAGCTGCTGACTGATCCCCGGCCCGAGAGCCCGCTGAACGTGGATGTGGCGGTGCTGATGAAGAATGGCGATCTGCTGGGGTGGGAGAGTCTGGTGAGGTTTTATACGACGGAGGAGAGATGGGAGGGGCCCGGGAGAGAGGGTGGGAAGAAGGGTGGGAGATGATGGAGGGGAAAGTTGGAGCAGGAATCTGATTTTTTTTTAGGATATGTGAAGACGGATGCGAGAGGTAGGAGTGAATTTCGGCCTCACTACTATTTGTTCCGTTGAGGGAGCTTTGGTACGATCGCTTGGATACGTACGACGTGCAATGGGATATACAGGGGCACAAACAGATTGTGGGCTGATATATCCACGGCCGATGTCGGCTTTGGGTCCTGACTTTAGACGGTCGACCACGAAGTATATGGCATATGCCTGGAGAAATAACGGAAGCGTTGATTTGAAGTACCCGTATTCACATGATTTCGAAGGGTACTGTTGGAAATATACCATGAGCTGCCTTGGAGGTTTCGTTCGCGTTTATGATTGTTATTATTTTACGTTTTGGTCATTGGCTTTATCATACCCCCTTTATACTAATTCGAAACCTCGTACTTGAACTGGGCGATTTATTTTTCTATTGGATATTTTGTTTTTTATGTTAAAGAAACATTCATATACTCTTAACCCCGAAAATCGCAGGGTTGATCGAATCAAATCTTGGCCGAAACTAGCTAACTATCTAACGTTGGCGCTTGCTAATACTATTTTTCTTTTTAAAAATAACCAAGTAGACGAGACACAGAGTGCCTGAAAGCATTACTTAGGATATATGATCATACACCCAATACCGACGAACAAAACATACGCTTGATATATTGAACAATAGACGCCCTGAAATGCATAGAAACTCGGTAGCTGGCAATGGCATAGCAAGTAAAAATAAACAGATAACGAGATTTATGCCACATTTTTGGCATTCAAAGTTTGGCGCATTCCTTCCCCCCTCCCTCCATCCCTACTTCATCGGATCCTTTTCTCTACTTCATGAAACCTGTACGGTGCGGGCAAGAGTGACAAGAATGTTTAGAGAGCCATGGCGACAGCAACAGCGCCGCCAAGGACGGCTAGCATTTCCTTCTTGAAGCCGATAGTGGCTGCCGCACCACCGGTTTGCAAGCCGGGAGGTCCGTTGGGCGTATCGGTTGGCTCCTCAGTAGGAGTGGGATGGACAATCACGACGGATGTGATGGTACTCAGAGCGCCTTCGGAGTCGGTAGTCGGTATCAAAACGGTCGAGCTCTTTGTGGGAGTGGGCTCGGGAGAGGTCGTCTTCTCCGTGCTGCTGGAAGAAGGCTTGCTAGTCTCCGTGGGAGTTTGGGTCTTGGTGGGACTTGAGGTAGGAGTCGAGGTTGGCGGGGTTTTTGTAGGGGTTTCGGTAGGGGACGTCGTAGAAGTGGGCTTGGTGGGAGATTCTGTCGTGCTAGAACCGGGTCCGTCCGTGGGGCTGGCCGTATCGGTCTTGCTCGTGTTTGGGTCGAGGGTAGCGGATGTTGGGGAAACCATGGGGGTCTCAGAGACGGAGTTGTTGCCGCCCTCGATGCCTTGTCTCCGGACTAGATCATATCGGCGGAAATCCTCTGCATTCCTATCCACGTAGGCATCACGAGCTCTGAATTTGGAGGAGAAAGATTTGAACACGCCAACGATGGGGTTGTCTGCGCGGGCTTGTCTTCGGTTGGCTCTATCCAAGTCGACAGCGGCCACTGAGGCGGCCAGGACGAGGGAGAGGAAGAGGATAGAGGTCCAAAGACGAACCATGGTGGTGGGGGCGGTGGTTTGTCGGTATGCGAGAGGAGGTTGTGGTATTGATAGTGCTCGTCCACGCAGCCAAAACAGAGGCGAGAGGAAGCCCACAAGATAGCAACCAGAGACGTTGCTATTTGTTGCAATAAACTAAGCAGGTAGAAGATGCCCACTCCAATAAGCAGTGAATTCAAGAAGTGATTGCCTTGAACATCAACGAAAGAACTGGGGGACCGCTCCGCGATGCAATGCAATGGGTGAAAGGACACAGCTGGGCGAGTACAAAGCAAGGTGGCTGGAATACAAGGGAAACAAAGACTTGAAGGAAAAAGAAAAGAAGCCCGAACCAAAACACAAAGCAGCAAGCAGATCGGTGTTGGTCCTTGGAGAAGTTGGTAGCCGGTTAGAAGAAAAAAGAAAAGCTACGGGCGATGCGGCTGAAACACGATGGCTGTGACGTCGACAGATTCGACATCTCGTACCCGACGACATCAACCTCAACAACCAACTTGACGAACATCCGCTCTGCCCCAACATCAGCCACTTTCTGACTGTCGATGTGCTGGCAGTTCTCCGTCTTCCGATCTAGGCGCCGGTGGGCTCTTATCGGCCACCGGTTAGCCTCCAGCCTATTCGCCATCGCTGCCCATCCCTCCCGATCCCGCCCACTGATTGGCACATCGCGAGCTTGAAGAGCCACAGCCCACCAGGGACTGGAGCCCAGCGTTATGGGACTCGCCCTGTCTGGCATCCCATACGATGATATGATCCAAGCCAATCATCCTGGCTTCCAGGGGTCTGCTCGTAACACCTCGGCCCCCGCCAGTCGCTGTTCTTCACACCCATCCTTCGGTGGCATATCCCTGCGATGATACGAACAAACCATGCCTTGAGCCTCACACCCGTGTTTCTCGAGGCTGCAGGACGACAATCGCCAACTGAAATGATCGTTGTGGTTGACCAAAACAGGAGCTATTTTTCTTTTGTGCACTGCCACAGCAGAGAGAAAGGGAACCTCACAATGCAGTCATCCACAATTGCCACGCCGCTGGCCGATCACTGCCGGTGGTCCTGGCGAGCTCGCAAAAGAAGCCAAAAATAATAATAACATTCCCCAATTCTCAAACAGTCTGCATCATAATGTCTCTTGTAAGTTGTGCTGCATCAACATGTTCCTCGGTTCCACAGTTTCTGGAGCCCCTTCATAGGCTCAAAATGTGGGAAACTTGTCCTACCTCAGAAGCTAACTAGGAACCTTACGTCAAATAAACCCCAGAAAGCATAGATTTTATGCATCGAATGTCTGAGTCGTCAATCCCTCCTGCTTGATTTCCACGGGAGAAGAATGGTCAGGTTTTGAGGGTAGGTCATGCCGACCAAACGAGCCTCAATGCGAGCCGGCCCGGGGAGCTAAAAACGTCATTGCTTTCTCTCAGCTTTCCCTGGGTGCCTTTTCTGTGTGATCGGATGCTTGTTTATTGGGGGGCTAATGATAAGAGGTTGCTCGAAACAAAATTTCGATGTGCAACCTGCTTACCTGCAACATGTGCATATGTGAGGACATATTACGCACGCTCGTGGGTGTCATGATACACGGTCGAAACTCTTTGAAACGCAAGGGACCTGCGCTTTGGGTGTTACAATCCACAGTCCAAGACTACAATCTGGTTCCTGAATGAATTGAGTTATTGATAACAATTCTGTTCCATTGATTTAAGATATCTAAAGTGGGAAAAATTACTGACAAAGGCCACGCCAACAAATACCACACCAAAATGATTAGAACCCACCGCAGGGTTTGGAAGGAGAGATACCACAAAAGAAAATGTCTCACATGTTTCCGTGGCGGCACGGAGCTACATACATAAAGTCCAATATTTTAGTCCTCCTTACCAATTTGTGGGATAATGTCGTCCCACGTTTTGGCTGCAAAGGAGGAATAAGCCGGCATGCATAGCGTTCCTGGTAAGGGCAGCTCCCCATCCACAAAATACTTGCGGATAACATTTCCCGTGCAGACAGAACCATGCTGTGATGAGCAGTGCTATCATACTGGTTAGCTTTCCATGGCTATACCAGCGATGTGGTTGATATAACTTACACCAGAGCCCCCATGTTCAAGCAAAACGCTACCTTCAAAACCAGCAGTCATGTTCCGGGCAGACTTGAGTGGGGTAGCAGCGTCGTACGTATTGCCGATGACTAGCATAGGGTGCTTTGTTTTGACCTGAAAGTTACCCTCATATCTCTCCTTGGCCTGAAACTTCCATTGAGAGCACGTCATGGCCACGGTGTTACCTACCCCCTCCATAAGCCTGGTCTCCTCGCTGAGTGCTTGTAGTGCTGGCATGACCTCGTCGAAGCTATGTTTTCCCGTTTTCTTATCAGAACAAGGGATCCCATAAGGAGCCTCAGTGATGGAACCACTACCCCAAGGGGCCGCGAGACTTGCCGAACTTGCAACAAGTTTAGGTATATCGCCATTGATCAAGGCATCTAGGGCAATGGATAAGTTTGCGTAACGACTCGGGTTGTAAAGGCTTGGCCGGATTAGGCTTTTGACGAAGCTATGGTCGATAAACTGCCCCGCAAAAACAGCTGGCTGATATTTGAGCTTGTCCAAAGCGTTGTATACAGCTTTCTCGAGGTCAGGTGCCCTTATTCCCTCGCCAGCAAGGGCACATTCGTCTGGGGACTTCACGCAGTCCTGGAGGTAGCTAGTGAAGGCTGCATCCGTGTCCGCCCATGCGTCGATGTCGCTGGGGGGGGGAAACGGGTCAGTTCTCTGGGACGGCTTCAATCTCGACTTCGGGGAGGATTGGAGTCAAATGCTCACTATGAGTTATAATATTCATGGGCGTTCGAGACCCCATCAATAACGATCCTATCTATCCGATCAGGAAACATAGCCGCAACGGTTGCTCCCAGCACCGTGCCGTATGAAAATCCTGAAACAAAGTGTTGTCAGCTTTCAACTCAACATTGTGTCTTCCAAGAATCTCCTTACCCCAATATCTCAGTAATCCATCATCTTCAACAGCATCAACAATCTCCATCAAATCCCTCGCGGTGAATGCCGTGCCGATCAGCTCACCATACTTTTTCGACTCTTTATATGTACTACAGGTGTCACTAAGTTGACCTGTGCTTGCCCATAACCGCCCCAGAACCATCCTATCCTCAGGACTGGCCAGCTCGCTAATTCTGCCCTGCGTTAGATTTCCGATTCGTTCGATGTCATCCTTGAAACAGTTGAAGGTAAGTGTTTTTTCCGTTCCACTGCAGACGAAGCTGTTAATTTATCCATTTTCCATCGCAGGCGTTGAGCAAAAGCAGAGTGCGTTTCACACTTACCGTGGATCATGGGCTATGAGATCATGGTGGCCGCCAAGTATCCTATACCATCTTTAGAAGCTGTATCCCTTCCGCGCTGATTTAAACAACCGGGAGTCTCACCCTTGCAAAGTTTTCGCCTTCCCCGCCAGTCCGGAACGAGCGCCCATACCCGGGCCACCGAAGTTGAATAGAATGGATCCCTTCTTTTCCTTGGAAGCAGGTACCTTGAGGAGTTGGAGATCCACCGTTTCGCCCGAGTCGCGGTTGGTATAATCTAACGGGACAGAGAGGCTTCCGCATTCGATGGGTAGCGTACCGTCCAATTCACAGGGACCCCATTTGATTTCTCCTTTTGACCGTGCATGGTTCGAAGTTGTTGAGGGTGTCGCATGGGAGCCAACGAGTAGGGAGAGTTGGAGGAGAGATTGTTTCCAAAACATCTTTGTGGTTCGGTGAGTTTTGTTCCGTTAGGAATAACGGGAGAGTATATCACTTAGATTGGGAAAAGAGAAACAGCCAGTTTTCTGGGTTCCCATGATGATTTATTAATACTCTCCATCTTGAACAATGGTCCAGGGCAAGCATGGCAGCGAAAATTAGGACCACAATAAACAAGACACCAACTGGAGACAACTGGAGACTAGATGGAAATTACAGAGTAGATCAATCCCTTGGTGTGAAAAGTTGTGATGTTTGACGACATCAACAGCAGCAGAGCAAGACGAAAAGATGCAAAATACGCGTATCCGGAGCTGGCGAGATAACTATGACGGGGATCTGCCAAGCTTCTTTCGTAACTCGCTCGAGTTAATGCGGCCGAGCCAGTGAGCGTAGAGCCAATACGCGGAAGACACTACTCGGCATTGCGTTCAATAGACCTGCGATTTAACAGTCTATTTTGAGCGTTGCTTGGGCCGAAGGCATTTCCAGGCGAAGAATGATTCGCTAGCCGATCAACAACTTCTGGAGGCCCCCTTTTTTTCCCTCCCCAGTCGATTGACACGTTTCACCCCCGTCCAACTCAACGGCAAGACGTGCATTTCTCCCGCAGCCATCTCCAGTAACTTAACTTCTCGGCTAGTCAAAAGAGTCGGGAAATTCGCGGAACTTCCGTATCAATTATTGGAACCGCATTTGAACCATATTTTATATCCACTACAGGGATTCCGTCAAGAAAAGTCGAATAATAATGTGGTCTTCAGCAACATCTTTTACCTGAAGGCTGAGACCGATCTGATAAATATCGTAGATGTGATCTCTCGTGTCCAAATCGCAGGCCGGCAACAAAGTCGATGTCGGTGATTTTGACGCCGAACCTCCGTGCCGGCCAGCCAATCAAAGTTTAGTCCGCGTTCAGTGCCACATTCGGTTTCTTGGCAAACTTCCTATTTAATTCTAGCTTGACTGCATAACTCTACATAACTTTTTTATACCAGGCACTCAAAGGTATGTATGGAAAGTTCTATTTATATCTCTGGTGATCATATTCCAGCCGATCCCCTGGGGCCTTTACGTCTTGCGCAGTGTGAAGCGTAATTTTATTGGATAATATTTTTATAAGTACCAACCGGCCTGTCTGTCAGATACGTCGTCTGGTTGACGGCACCAAAAATAATTCATCTATCAAGGTGCGCGCCATCTCTATATACAGACGAAGGTGCTCTATACATAACTCTATGGTATCTAACATCTCTTCGAATAGATCCAATCACTCTCGCCTCTCACAGTCTAGCCGACTTCGATGGGCAATGGCAAGCTTTGGCTGCTGCTGGCTTTGCGTCCTCGTGTAGTTGAGAACGGTTGAACGATTGATTAGATTGAGGAACGTCGAGGGCAGGGTTCTTCTCGAAGAAGCCATCTGGCTTTAGCATGATGCTGATTCTTTCGACGGGCATGACGGGGAAATCCTCAGGTCGTGGGTTGTGGGTGAGGCCGAATGCTGGTTGATGGAGATGGTTAGTTACGCGGGTCTATTAAAAGGAGACCAAAAAAACAGATATAACTACTATATATGGGGCGGACTTACTGTGCCACAGCACCACATCGGCATTCTCAACATTATCCTTCCGTCCAGTCCACACCTCTACACCATCGCTCTGCTTGCTCTGATTCGTGAATTCGCCGGCCGCATACAGCTCACCATCCTGGTATGTGGACACCCAAACTGGCTTGGTGGCAAACTGGGCACGTCTCCGGTTGAAGCTTCGTGGAAGCATGACCATCAATTGAGTAGGAGGCGATTGCAACTTGTAGGCTACAGGCTTCCGCGAAGTGGGATTGATAACGTTATCATTGCGGATTTTGAATACACGGGCCTTTTCAACGTTGCTCTCAGCCGTGCCCGCGGTCTTGAGAACTGTGGTCTCTGCCGTGTATCCCACTCCGTATGGGTTGGTGACCGGATCATCGGCCATTGGCACGCTGTCTTGGTAGATTACGGTGTTGTTGTAGCCGTCAATCGCCGGGTCAACCCGCATGGAGAAGAGATGTTGATGGTAACCGGCCATGACGCCGGGTCCAACGTTCGTGCCCCAGGGGACGGTGGTGCCATCCGCGTTATCGATAGGCATTGTGGAAAGAATACCAGTGGCGCGCACCTCTAGCTCGATTCCTCCGGCTTGGTCGAAAACCCAGGCGAAGATATACTCATAGTTGGAGACTGTGCAGATCATCTGGACAACTAGTTGTCTGTTCCTAACAACGGTTGCTTCGCCGGTGCGGTAATTGGTGTGTTTGTGCTGCAGGCCTGCGTCCTGCTCATGTAGGCAGACTACGTTTTCCAGGAGTACTGGGTTTCCGGTGGAGTCTGCTCGGCACCCGTTGAAGTATTTTATGTGGCCGAGACAGTCACAACCCAGAGAAAGCTGGTTGGCGGTTACGCCAAAGCCGACGTCTCCGGCATCAAACGCTTGTTTGCGATGGAATGGTGCTCGGGGATCTTGATGGTGGAGGTCAGCATGTTAACCAACCCATGGGACATTAACTTGAACATACCGCCATACGGAACAGTCATCTCAGACACGGACAGCCGATAGAACACATTGCGCTTGTCATATGTGACGCCATACAACACCAGGCCATCACGGTAATTGAACCCGACTCTAAAATTCCACTTCTGCCAATGCACCGCATTGCCATTAACGGTAAAGGATGCACCCTCGGGCTGCTGAACGATATATGGCTTCAGGTCTGTCCGCAAAGGTTCCTCCAAAAGGTCGTGGGCGTACTGGATGGATTTGACGGGCTTCCATGGGCTTGTGGGCGCGATTGAGTGATCCGTGCCGGTTGGGAGATAGTCCATGCGCACAAGTTCATGGGTGAGGCCATCGAAGACGGGAGAGAATGCCAGTGGCAACGAATAGTGATTTGCCTGTGTGTGGTTTGTATCTGCCATGTACATATAACATTGGAAGAGCCGTCTGGTCTCGTTTTGGTCATCGCAGCCGTAGATCCAAGGATCGTTGAGAACGGTAACGCCGGCAGGAAGCTTGAGTTTTTCAATCTCTGCCAAGACTGTGGGGTGCTTCATGCAAAGTTGCTCAATTTCGATCATTTCGTCCACGTCGACGGGTCCCTGTTGAGATGGTTAGAATTCTTTTGTTCCGGCGATGAGTGCTGTTTCCTGCCCAACGGATCCCAAAGCTTACCTGGACATCTTTAGGAAGCTCCTTCACGGAAACTATTGATTTTGTGTCTACGTTGATCAGCGCCTTCAAAAAGGCTCTGGTATCGAGTCTGTGGAATAAGGCATGGATAAACCGAGTTGGCTTCGCGGGCAAGGGAGTGCCTAGCCTCTCTGCTTCGAGATATGGCACGACTTCTCTCTTGATTGGTTCCTGGACATCAATCACCTTGAAGCGTAGCCTCACGCCGGGAAATGATGCCTGGAGAATCTTGACGGCAAGGCTGACTTCGTCAGGACGAAGGGGATCGAAGGGGTGAGGGGGGGACATGGTGGGGTAGATGGTGGGATTGTTATTAAAGAATGGGCACAAATAGGGGCAGGGGGCAAAGCAGATTATCAGCCAGAGCTCGAGGGAGGGGGTTTCTTTGGCCTTTATAGGAACAGAGAGCCGAGAGAGGTGATGAAAGAGCCGCTCTGCTGTGCAGAGAGTGGAAACAACCCCATATCAACGAAGGCCGCTAATTCCGCTGATAAGGCTCTCCTCAGAAATATTTTCACTGATAGCCGATGCATCTGGAATTCCAGCCCGGCCGGCGGGGTCAATGCCGAGAAGAACCATGGGAGATAGCCGGGTTCGGATGGACCTGCCAGAATAGGAATAGTGCCAGGTTCCCTTGCCGAGTTAGCAGCGGAGACCGAAGACCTTCCCCCGCATATCTATTCCGCTCCCCTTTGCTGTTGTTGAATTTATGTATGTGTTTTCCTCATCATTTCCCGTTTCTCGTGGTTTCCTTTCTCTTGGTCGGATAACGGACAAGTCATTTACACCCAGTGGAAGATAGAACCGCGTTCAACAAACTTGGGCAATATTCCATCATATTCAACTCCCCCTTTTCCAAAAAATGAGGGGATCCATGTCTGTTCTCCGGGTTCCGGTGATGAATATATTCAGGCACGAAATCGAGGCACACATTGGATCGAGAAGTTTACGGGGCGATGGAGACCAGTATACAGGAGAACTTGCCTGTCAGAATTATCGATTCGTCGGTGATCACGGGAAGCAGACCTCAGATACCACAATTAAGCCTGTTTCTAGCATCATTGGCTGTTGGGTTGACATTCTTCCTGTCTGAGACTCCTATCGACTCCTTGTTTTATCCTCATGCCCCGCCTTTTCGCCGGGCAATGAAAGCGTCTATGCTTCGACACTTTATCCAGCCGTACGGAGTACACTTCGCGGTCTAGGGTTCGAGATCTCAAAATAGCACCAGCTATTTCAGTCCCGTCCTAGAATTCGTCTGCCGGACGACAGATGCTTGCGTGTCTCGCCCGCCCAATTAAATCCCGAGACCTGCCCTGTCCTGAGCCAAGGGGGCAAGTCGGAAAAAGGGACATCATACTAGGAGTTCCCCTGCATGAAACAATTTTGTCTAGCTTGTGCATGCATCCATATTTGTCCAGTACTATATTTCATGGATACTGGGCTGCCAATCTGTTATGTTTGCTTCCATGGAGGCAGATATTAGGGCTCTCTTCACCCTCAGAACAGATCCATAACTGCAAAGCCGTCCTATACAGACTTCGACGCGGTCGCATCGTCCACCTACTTGATCTCAAGTGGCTTTGCAAACAACGAGAAGCCGGCCCCACCAGGAGAGTATTTTGCGAATCTAGATTTTGGGGCTAGGTTCTGATACTGCTGTGACATAAGCACCACAAGCAGACGGCTTGATCCATCGATTTTGGATGCAGTGGCTTTCCTCGAACGGTATTTGGAATGAGGGAAGCATTTCTCAATTTTATATGGCTCCTGCCGGTTCCATGCCATACGTATCGCCTCATGAGTATCATCCTCGATGTGTCAGTTGGCCTTTGACGAGATGGATAGGAGAATAAATAGCCAGGCTACACCATGTTGATGTTAACATCTTTGATGCTGGTTTTGTCTCATAGAGAGCGCACTCCAATTTCTATATCAACCATCACAGTTAAACACAGACATTGGGGTATTCAAGTCTTTTTAGACGCTACTACGGATACTCCCCGCTCTATTAATAAAAAAGGCACTATTTCTGATCAAAAGTCCCCACCAGATCCCAGATCAACATTCTGACCGGAGTGAAACATAATTTCCGTATGTTGGACGTTTCGTGGCGCTAAAATTTACGTAAAATCATATTGGGCAGAATTTTTGTAACAAATTGAAGATGTTCGCCTTTTCATAGGAGCATCAACAGCTACGCAATGGTTCATTAATAATGTAGCGAGCATGTAAAATCTATTGACCATAAGGCGGACGAATGTACTCCGTAGTTTTTAGTTACTAGTAGGTTACGAGCCAATTAAGAAGATATCACCAGCCACATTAGTTAGATATTTCCATTTTCTCGTCCTCGCCCGTTCTGCCCTGTCAGCCTCGCAGTCTCAACCCCCCTCCGTCGTTGACTAGCCACATGTCCCGCCACAGTTTGCGGCAGCCCCTTGATGGACCCTTGCTAGTGCAATGTACGTCGTGCTTCATCGAGCACAGTCTCTTTTGGGACACCTTGCAAGGAGAGCCGGAGCTGATGGCCTTGCAGAATGTTTGTCCTCTTGTCCAGTTTTGCTCAGCCAATAAATACTATGAGGGTGCCTCATACTCGGAAATCAGCCTTCGAAATCTGCAATCCTCGTCTTCAACCACGGAACTCCGAAAGGGGATCGTGAGGACATCTTGAGTACTTGAGTAACTCCCAGCCTCCAGGCAACCGTTTTTATGTCGCCAAGGAGCCAGGCACTGGGAAGATTCTCAAAGTGATTGGAATACGCGGAAGCATCCCTGCGATGACTCGTCACAAACCGTGCTAAAATTTAACCACTATTTATTAGCCAGCTCATCGCCGAGCCCGGCTGGCCATAGCTAAGCGAAATAACGACGCGGTTTCGCATTGCAAGGTTTCAAGTCTTCTTGAAATAGGGGAGACTCGAGGATTCGCAAACAAACAATTCGACGCTCGAAATATTCATGTCCTTCTCACCACCACTTTAACGGTCGATTAACTTGCACAAGCCGTCATGGGGAGCCAGCCTGGGGAGCCTGAGGCTGGCAAGGAGCCTGAGGCGGAGCCGAGTCCACCGTGGAGGAATTTCTGGGTAAGTCTGAAGAGCTCGCCTTTTATATATACGCTTTTTTCCGCTTACATTGCGTTCTGAAGCGAATGCTGGGCCATGGAACCGCCCTCGATAAGTTTATGATGTCGCTTGCTGCAATTTGCGCCGTGGGTGCGGGAGTTGTACGTATCTACCTACCATTTGATGGGCTGCGGATATAGCTACTAGTACTTCTGAATAAGCTAACGACTATTAAAGACGCTTCCTTTGATGAACGTTGTGTTTGGTTGGTCCTCCTTCATATCCGGAGAACTCCCCATTTCAATTGCACAGAGTCTGACGGCTGGTTGTTTGTAGGGAATCTTGTGGACGACTTCAATGGATATTTTATCCCCGGCTCAGGGGTCACCAAGGACGACTTCACGGGGGCTGTGAACCGTAACGTGTTAGTATACTCTTATCTCGCGGCATAACGCAAGATGAGACCAATTATGAGGATAAAGCATTCTAGTGGACGATATAGATTGAACTGATAACATTCGCAGGCTGTTCCTGGTTTATCTATTCATTGGAAAATTTGTGCTTGGGTACATTTCAACGGCAAGTCTATCCGAAGGAATTCGACAGTGAAAACCAAGTTGACAGTGTTCAAGTTTTGTCTTCGAATGACCGGAATCCGAATTTCTGCCCGTCTTCGTTTGTCATACCTCAGTGCACTTTTCAGCCAGCCCATTAGTGTTTTCGATTCGCTCCCTCCAGGAAGGCCAACGACCACTATCACGACCTCATCAAATACTGTGCAAGCAGGTATATCAGATAGAATCGCTTTGTTAATCCAATCGAGTGCTCTAGTTATCGGGGCTTATGCAGTCGCTTTCCGCTTCTCCTGGTCGTTGACATTGCTCGCAAGCACGTCCATGGTGTTTATCTCATTAGTTAACGGCGGAACTCTTCCCATCTACATGAAGGCCTACAAAAGCGTTGAAAAGGCCGACGAGAAGGCTTCTTCAATTGCCACGGAGGCCCTTGGCTCGATTCGGACTATCGTGGCGTGCGGCGCCGAGGGGAGACTAGCTGCTCGATATGCTGAATGGGTTTCAGTGTCGCGAAAGCGAGGCTTAGGCTTGGGGCCTCTTACCGGCATACAGACAGCACCGGCAAATTTCGCGATGTACGGTAGCTTTGCCTTGACCTTTTGGTTTGGAGTTAAGCAGTACAATTCAGGAAACCTTTCAGGTGTTGGTCCGCTAGTTACGTGAGAATCTCCCAACTTGACTTTTTTGTATCCCACGTTGACTTTGTGAACATATCTAACATTCCTCCGCGTGTAGGGTTGTTTTTTCCGTGCTTCTAATTATATCCACCCTGTCGTTTATTCTACGCCCTATTCTTGATATTACGCAAGCAGTGAGTGCGTCGACCTACTTTTTCGAAATGATCGATGCCCCGAAGCTCAAAAAATCTGGGCTAAAGAGTTTGGATGTCTCGACTTCGGATGACATCTACTTCAAAGACGTGACATTTTCCTATCCAAGCCGACCCAAGGCGAAAATTCTCAATAGTTTGTCTCTCCACATACCAGCTGGGAAGTTGACTGCCCTTGTTGGGCCATCTGGGTGTGGTAAAAGTACCATAGTTGCACTTCTCGAACGCTGGTACCAGATTGGAAACCAATTTGAAGAAGGGTCCCTACCTGATACCACCTCACCAGAAAATGAGGACCCTCCCAATGATAAATTGGATGAGAATGACGCAGTCCCTAATAGTGGAGAGATCACGATCAACCGTTATAGAATCGATGATCTTGATCTCAAGTGGTGGAGGTCCCAGATAGGACTCGTTCAGCAGGAACCATTTATTTTTAACTCATCCATCTATCAGAACGTTGCATACGGTCTGGTGGGTTCTCAGTGGGAGAATGAAACTGAGGAGGTAAAAAGAGACCTGGTTAAAGAAGCATGTCAGGAAGCATTTGCGTCCGAGTATATTGAAAGATTGCCCCTGGTGAGACCTTTATCCTCTTTTTTTGCAGGCAAGCTTTGCATCTAATTCGTATTAGAAATATGACACCATGGTTGGAGAGGGTGGATTAAAGCTTAGTGGTGGCCAACGCCAGCGCCTTGCCATTGCCCGAAGCATAATCAAACGACCACCCATACTTATACTGGACGAGGCAACCAGTTCAATCGACGTGCATGGTGAACGCATTGTTCAGGAGGCACTCGACCGTGTATCAAAAAATCGTACCACAATCACCATCGCCCACAGATTGTCGACGATCAAGAAAGCGGACAATATCATTGTGCTCAAAGGAGGCGAATCTTTTGAGCAAGGAACGCACGAAGAGCTCCTCAGGCAGAAAGGGATATACTACGAACTCGTGGAAAACCAACGCCTGGAAATGGGCGATGAGAGCTCTGATTTGGAAACTGAAGTTGAGTCGAAGGATCAAATACAGGAATCCAATATTTTGACGGAGGAACGTCGTAAATCCGAGCCAGGCGCAGCAGCGGAACAGACGAGCGAAACGGCATACGAAAAGAGATCGCTAGTAGGCTTAGTTGGGCTCCTCCTTTGGGAGCAGAGGAAGTATTGGCCGCTTTACGTTAGCATAGTTGTCGGCGCTGCTGGGGCTGGAGGTAAGAAATGCACCCTCTCGTGTATCAGTTCTCATGTTTTCAAGGGAAGTGGATAGATGATGGTTCTGTTGTACGTATGGCTAACATTCTTGGATCAGCTGTCCTCTCCCTCCAAAGCTTCATCTTTGCCCAACTTACCACTGTATTCCAGCTAGAAGGTCCCGCAATGCTCGAACGAAGCCAATTCTGGTCTCTCATGTTCGTCGTTCTCGCCGTTGCTGTGGGCATTTCTCACTTTGTATTGGGATGGACATCATCGGCTGTGGGAACGGTAAGATCCTCCAGCCACCTGTTGTCATCAAGCTAATCATTGTCAGTACATGTGCACAACTTATCGGCAAGAATATTTCGAAAATATACTGGCAAAACACATTCCGTTTTATGACATGCAAGAGAATTCCACTGGTTCCTTGTCGGGTCGCCTCTCCACAGACCCAACACAACTGCAACAGATTTTCGGTCTTCAACTAGCATATCCCCTCATTTCCGTATTCACCGTCATCGGATGCCTCGCGATATCTTTCGCCTTTGGGTGGAAACTGACGTTGGTTGCAATGTTCTCAGCCTTTCCGCTAATTATCATCGCCATGTTTATCCGGATGAGGTACGAGATACAATTCGTCGAGATGAACCAAGCTGTTTTCCAGGAGAGTTCGCAGTTCGCATCAGAAGCTATCGGTGCCTTTCGGACTGTTACTTCATTAACTCTTGAAGATATGATCACCACTCGCTACTCTGACCTTCTGAAAGATCATGTGAAGAAGGCATTCATAAGGGCAAGGTTTGCCATGGTAATCTTCTCTGCCTCGGATAGTATTGATCTTCCCTGCATGGCCTTATGCTTTTGGTATTTACTTTGTTTCCCCTTTTATTGTCGACTGTGACTAATTGAACCTATAGGTATGGCGGCCAACTACTTAGTACGTTCGAGTACGATGTCCTTCAGTTTATGGTTATTTATATTGCTGTTGTTTTGGTAAATAAGTCCCTCTAATGGACTGGGCAATTCAGCTAATAGAAGTAGGGTGGTCAAACCGCTGGGCAATTTGGAAGTATAACACCAAGTAAGGCTCTATAACTAATGACCCTGGATTGACCCCGGCTGTATTTCCTAACTCTATACAGACGTCGCGCAAGCCGCCGGAGCATCCAATCGAATATTCAGCGTCCGGGAGCCGGAAAGTAGTAACGATGATGATAAAATATTTGTCGAGCGTTATGAAGGTGGCCCACGGATTGAGTTTAAATCTGTGTCTTTCAAGTATCCAACGCGAGATGTTACTGTGTTCAAGAATCTTAGTTTCACGGTATGTCTAAATCCACCTACATTATTCCTATACCATAAAGCTTTTTTTTGACGTTGGCGAAATAGGTCGAGAAAGGGCAATTTGTCGCGTTGGTTGGGGCATCCGGTATGTCCTGGTATCAGTTCAATCTACTTGAATATCCATTCTAACACGTCAAAGGATGCGGGAAGTCAACAGTCATAGGAATCCTCGAAAAGTAGGTCCCGGCTATTTCCTCTATTTCCATTTAACCTACCTCTTTGCGCTATCCCGAACTCCGCCTCTAATTCTCCTATTCGCAGATTTTACGACTACCAAGATGGTTCAGTTATCATCGACGGACACGAGCTCCGCTCCCTCGACACCTCCTCTTACCGACAATCGGTCTCTTTAGTATCCCAAGAACCGAATTTATACCAAGGTGACCCCCCCTCCCCCCACAAGCACCAACATCTACCAACAAAAGATATTAACAACCACAAAGGCTCAGTCAAGGACAACATTACCCTAGGCGTGGACCCCACCACCGTCACAGACGATGATATCCAACAAGCCGCCAAAGACGCCAATATCCATGACTTCATCGTCTCTCTTCCAGAAGGTCAGTCTACACTACTCCACACCACACCGGCACCAACATATCTAACCAATGCTCCGTCCAGGCTACAACACGGACGTCGGCCTCCGCGGCCTCGCCATGAGCGGTGGCCAAAAGCAGCGGATCTGCATCGCCCGCGCCCTCCTCCGAAGCCCCAGCCTTCTCCTCCTCGACGAAGCAACCTCCAGTCTAGATTCCGAGTCCGAGAAGCACGTACAAGAAGCTATTGAGCGGACCGCCAAGGGGAGGACGGTGGTGGTGGTTGCGCATCGGCTGGCGACGGTGCAGAATGCGGATACCATTTTTGTGTTTGGGGAGGGCGGGATTTTGGAAGTCGGCACCCATGCCGCGCTGATTAAGAATAGGGGGGCTTATTATGAGATGGTATGTTTTCGTATTTATTTATTTGCTAGGTTTTTCGTTGTGGATGGATGCTGACGTGGGGGCGGATAATAGTGCCAATCTCAAGCTCTCGATCGGTAAAACGCATATTGATTGTGCGAAACGCATGCTCCCCGCTCTCACGGCGCTTAGATGATCTTGATACCCCTCTCCTCTCCTAACAACACCCCTTAAATTTCGGTATTATGATCATCTTTCCCCGCTCATTTAACTAGCTCCACTCATACTCATCTTCCCTTTCCTTTCGCTTAAATTATAATTTTGTTGAATAGAGTAATTTTTTTGTAATATAATATTATACCTCAAGAGGGGAATGAAGACAAGCAGCAACTTTAAGAAACGGGTTCAAAACCATAAAGCCCCCCTTTTTTGTATTAACACAGCGCTTTACATTCTCATGCCTCCTTCTTACTGCCTACGCCTTCAGAGAAGTTCCATAGAAAAGGGGGAGAAAAAGGGATATATCTAATTCACATTAGAAATTAATTCAAAGCAAACCCCATCTTTCCCCTATCAATCCGCCACCCCTGAAACTTTTCCATTCAGTCATGAACACCACAGCGGCCCCCTCCACGTTCCCATGGTCCAAACGAATATACCATCCCTCCATCAAGTCCCGCCTACCCTTCTACCAACCCGCAGAACTTTTCAATTACATAACATTAAAAAAAGAAAAGAAGGGAACAAAGTTCCCAAATACCTACCTATCCATTTCAAACCCAACCCCCAAAAAAAAAACTCTCTTCAACCAGCCTGATAAATCGCCGGCCCCGCAACAACATGAGGATTAATCATGCTAAGATTAAACGGCGTAACGTACAAATTCGTATCCGTAATCGCGATAAAGATGGTCCCATTAATCGCCGGATCGCCTGCGAACGTGGCCAGATCAGGCTGGATCGTTTGGCCTGTCGTGATAATCCCCGAACTTGCGGTACCATTGCTCGCACCACCTCCAGCGCCGGCGCCACCACCAGCGGTACCATTTCCACCACCAGCACCACCAGCAGTATCATTTCCACCACCAGCACCACCAGCACCACCAGCAGTACCATTCCCTGCCCCTCCTCCTCCCCCAGTCATGTTCCCACCACCAGACATCATGACATTCGTCAATGGCGAATAGGTAACATTCAACTGCGTAACCCACGCGACATACATCGGCTTGCCCGCCTGCGTACTAGTAACATAGCTATTATTCGGCCCGACAGGCTTGCCCGGCGCCTCCCAGGACAATTTCACAGGGCGACCGGGAAACGACAAGGGCGGTGTGGAATTCGCGATGACGGCCGGTCCACAGTCCGGCGTGGACGCATTGCGCAGCTGCGCCGGTGGGATGCCCGTAGAATTGAGGCTGTTTAGCCAGGGCCCGACTGTCTCGTTGGTCCCCGCTGCGGGGTCCACGCGGGCCGGGTTGGGTTGGTCGATGATGGACAGCGCGGGGAAGTTCCGCCAGACCAGCCGGGTCTGGCCTGCTGGGCAGGAGGCGATGTAGGGGGCGAGAAGCGACCAGCCCCAAGACTGTGGTACGGCGACTTCGAACCATACGGGCATGGGGAACAGTCCGGAGAGTTGCCGGAAGATAATTTGCTGTCTGGATTCGGTGGAGATGGCTTGGAGGAGCAGGATGGCTGCTTCGCGCGAGTTGAGATGGGGGAGGAAGCCGAAGACGCTGCTCTCGCCGAGGCGGGCGACCTTTTGGCAGAAATCGAGCCACTCGCGGACGGTGGTGAAGGGGTAGTTGTAGTTGCATTGCATGGGGGCGGCGGGGCCGAGGATGTTGCTGAGCAGCGTTGCGTGGCCGACTTCTTGGTCGGACATGAATTGGATGAGAGTGCGGTCGGCGGGTGTCAGACCTGCGGCGCGGAATTCTTCTTCTGTGAATTTTTGCAGGCCGTAGGCGAAGAGGTCCAGTTCAAACCATTCAACGTAGAGGGCTAGGGCCTGTACAGAAAAGGGGGGATTACTTAGCGGGGTTTGTGTATATATGAATGGATGTTGGTCGCAGTGTACATACCAAACTCTCAAAATCAAAATCACTCTTTGCATTATATACCGGCGCGGTCCCATTAGTTCCCAGCCCGCCACCAGGCACATACGGTGCCGGCTGCGGTTCATGAAGTTTTCCATCACTTGGATAAGTTGCCGCATCTGGCAAGGGTGGTGCCGGTGTGATCGCCGTCCCCAACGTGACCGTCCCCTTTAGGGCGCCAGTAGTGAGGGCTGGGCCCCCAGCGTAGGGTCCATGCTCGACTTTGATGCCGCTGCGGACGGGAGGAGTTGCGGCGACCTTGTAGCCGCCTGCGTAGGTGAGCTCAGGGGCTGGGGCGGCTTCTTGGGCTGGGACGGTCAGAGGTAAGATGGCCAGGAGGAGGCTGGTGGCTAGGGATTTTCGAGGCATTGTTTCAAGAGGGTGATAGCTGCGTGCTGAGGTGCAAGTTTCAGATATTCCAAGTGAAATGGGCACATTAAAGACTGTATGTGGTGACCATTCGTTTCATCGATTCCCCCTTTTTTTGTTGTCCGATTCAACGATCTCGAAATTTGTAACTGATGGAACAAAGGAATGCAGATAGAGGAAGGAAGAGAGCACCTCTCTCCACCCGGTTATGCCATAACGCCCCCCATCACTGCCAAACCACGCCTTGAGCAACGCTCTACTTACCATTGCCATGACGCAAGCGGCGGGAATGCCACGAACAACACCTCCCCAATCGATGATCGATGAACGCATGATGAACCCATCATTATTCAAAATAGTGATGGCAAATCAAAAAGTCAATTCCAAGCGACATTGACGCGTTACGCTTGTCCATAGTTACCTAGGTAGGTATATCCGCGAATAAAACCATGGGTGAGAAAGATGAATCGATCTCCGATAGGCGCATTGTAAAAGTTTATCTCCCAATTAAGTTTCCGCGTATCGTATAGGTATCTTAGCCCTATGGGCCGAAAGGCTATCAGACATTGACACAAAACGGTCCAGCCCTTCAGAACCTTCATTAGCCGTGAATCTTGTTGATATTTTCAAAAGCCAATTGGCTTTGGGCACGGCAACACGCTTCAAGTGATCCGAGCACACCAAATATAGGAACTCTGGATGAAGTAGACGTATGTAGTCGCCAAATTGGGGGGTAGAACCGCACACTAAACAGCGAAGTATTCTGCTGAAACTCGGATTAGTTCATCAATATAGAAGTCACTCCTCCCATACTAGACAATCGCCATCCCCTCAGCCCACCTCTCAATCAAATCCTATATAACGTTAAAGCCCCCTATCAAAATCCCATCCACACCATTTCCTAGATGGATCCTTCAAACGCACCTCTCATGGCATTTCCAGCACTCGCAGATTCAACCCACCGTTCGTCACGTCGTCAAAACAAAACAGGCCGTTTCAATGCACGACGTCATTCCCCCAGATAAGCTTAAACCTTATCGCAAGTTATCATCACGTGATATAAGGGCGTATGGAGCGGGCGGACGGAACTTGTCCCAGCGGTATGGATGCGCGAGTGTCTTTTTCTGTTTTCTTTTTCTTTTTCTTTCTTTGGGGCGAGTTGCCTGTCCGGATGAAATTTTGCGGAAGATTCCGGTCAGTAGTAGTACTCCGTCCGTCCCTGGGCGTCGCGGAGAACGCGAAACGAGCGAACTCATCATGCGGCCCGTGGCGCACGTTTTAACGCGTCCATATCGCGGATGAAAAATGTCAAGGTGAGTGAGCCGTTGAACTCGTTACTATTAGGCCCGAAACGGAACGGTGGCCGTGTTTGTCAGGCGAGTGAGTATACTTCGCGCCTTGCCTGCCAGGTCGGACGAGATGGGCTGGGATGGGACGGGTTGAGATGCGGTTGTGGAATCGGATTTTCCTGTAACTAGCTACAGCGGACTATGATGTATCACGCTGGACGTGGGGTATACGTTCAAGTTGTCCGCGTTTGCGTCTGCCGCCTTGGGCTCGAGCCTCGAAGATGAGCGCGGTGGGAAGTGGAACGAAAGATCAAAGGACAGTCGTCCGAGCATGGTGTTTGCACTGTTTGCATCCCCATTTGTAACGAAACTAGGTATGGCATTCAAGCGATGGCCGGCCTAATCGCATGAAAGCGCAGTAATATCTGAAGACGTCCGCTGTTAGCTGACTCTCTTAATCTTCCATCAGTCTTGTCAGGAGCTCAGCTCTATTTAACCCCGCCCTATCTTTTAGTTTTCGCTTCGCAGTAATACTACGACACGAGAGGAGAAAAATATGCCCATACTAGTATCTTTAGGAAATTCGTATATGTGTTAGTCGATATGTACTGTGTGCTGTGTATGCTTGTAGATAGATACATGGGACATCAACCCTTTATCAGGCGAGTTTATATCGTGAAAAAAGGAAAAGCTCTTCTCTAGGTCTAGAGTAGAGTGAGCTTCTCGCCCGGTAA
This sequence comes from Emmonsiellopsis sp. PD_33, assembly GCA_032988165.1. Lineage (NCBI taxonomy): Eukaryota > Fungi > Ascomycota > Eurotiomycetes > Onygenales > Ajellomycetaceae > Emmonsiellopsis > Emmonsiellopsis sp. PD_33. The sequence continues at coordinate 83,490 of JANTQF010000015.1, read as the reverse complement.
AGATAAACAAGTCTATGCTTGGGAATTTGCGCAAAAGGAAAAAATGAAGAAAAGACCCCTTGCTTCTTTTTGCCTGTTATATGCTGACAGTCAAAGCAATGCAAGGTAACATCCACCCTGCTTTCTGCATGTAAACAATGAATATGTATGCGAGAGAAAAAAAAGGTATTACGGAAAAAAAAGAAGATCATTAGAGAACCATATAGCGGAAATCGACCATGCGAGCAAAAAAAAGTAAACCAAAACGCCCAAGTAAAACGAACTGAAATCACAATCATCATAAAAAAGAAAGAAAAAAACTATTCCGGAATTTCCTCATTAATATCCGTTCTGGGCGGCGGGAGCAGCTCATCGGACGGCGGCGTCCGTGAATCGCGAGAACTTGGTGTGCCGATGATGGGCGGGAAGTTCTTCTCCCTTGCCAGAATCATGGGACTCGTGCGCTCGAAATACGTGAGAACATGTTTATGCTTGAGACCCTCGTCGAGGTCATCATCTTCGTACGCCAGCTCCTTCTCGGCAGCTCGTCGTGCCATCATAGCTTCCCAATCGCCACGCATTTCCTCGACCTTTTGCTTGTAGTCAGCGTCAGGGTCGTAGTATTTGCCCACGCCTCGGAAACGTTCCCACAAGGACAGATGCTTGGGGTGGACGGCGGGGCCATGGTATTCGTTCTCGCGGCCACTCCGTAGGTAGTACCAGCGACGCTCTGCCTCTTTGAGGTCTAGGCCGGTAGTATCGGGAAGCCAGATCCATGTGAGGACCATGCCGGCAAGACCAAACCAGGGGACGACATAGAATTTGGTTTGCGTATCGATATAGTTGTACAAGATAGCTGCGGTCAGGGCGCCAAGTTTACCAACAGCAGCGGCGAAACCGTGTGCGGTTGCTCGGATTGGAGTCGGGAAAACTTCTGCGGCGACGAGGAAGGTCACTGCGTTGGGGCCAAATTGGTTGAAGAAGCTGCTGAGGAAGTACATCGCTTGAAAGGCGCGAATATGGGCGGGCGAGGTGTAGTATTCAAAGTTGAATGCGGGAACGATGAAAAAGACGAAATCCATTGCGAATCCGATCATCTGCATCCACTTGCGGCCATAAAGCTTGTTGTCGATGAAGAAAGCTGCAGACTTGTCAGAAATGAAGACGGCTTTTGAGCGAAAAGGGGCGAAACTCACAGGCAGCATAATAACCAAGAAGGGAAACGCCCACATTCAGCAGGTTATACAACCAACCGGGCATGATCGAATCGGAATTGGGGCTGATGACAGCAATGAACTCGCTCTGGAAAAGCTTGTTTCCGTAGAAGAAAACATCGTTTGCATACCAGGCACCTGCGGTAGCCAGCAGACGGAAGCCAAAGTATTTGAATGTCAGGTTGAGAGATTCGGTATCATAGCCAGTGACCTTCGATTTGGCCTTGGCAATTGCCAGCTGTTTACTAGCAGCATGCATCTTGTAGTAGCGATAGTAAACCAGCCAGAGGGTGCCAACGGCGGGAATGGCGAAAGAGATGCGGTAAGTCCACTGAGCAGATACAGTGGAGTAAGGAGGGTTTCCACTGCCATGATGGAAGCACAGGAGGAGGATAATCAGAATAGCTTGGTTGAAGAACTGCCCCCAGCCTTGCATCAAGAAAGCGCTCGTAACTTTGCGGCCACGGTGGAGTCGGTCTTCCTTTGTAGAGATCTTGCCGGATCCAACAGCATTTTCCATTCCGCTGGTGGCAGTCATGGGATATTCACCTCCTATAAACCAGTTAGAGTCCGCTCCTTCGGAATACCGCTGAATTTTGACTTACCAACTCCAATGCCGTAGAAAAAGAGAGACCAAACATAGCAGATAACCCAACCGTTCTGGGTGACACCCCAGGCAGCGGTGAGCATCACCAAACCGAGAAGCATGATAACAGCATCTTGAATCAGACCAAAACGCCGTCCGATCCTATAACGAAGAGAGAAGTGTTAGGTAGTCCATACTACGGAGTACAAAATGAAGCCATGTGGCAGAGATACATACCAATCACCGATAATTCCCACCAAGATCTGACCAACAATGATTCCGCAGATCTCCAGATACTCGACGGAGGCAATCCAGGTAGGGTTGCAGATCTCCTCAGTGTCCCAGCATTGTGGAAACGCCTTTGCAAACAGCGGCTTGATATTGCCAATAGAAAAGAGGACATATCTGTTCAAATATCTGATTAGCCCGATTTATCGACCGCTAAGACTGCCCAGCCCACCACCAAGGGGTGCCAAGGGCTGGGGTCTCCATTCTCTAAGAAAATAGAACAGGGGCCAAGCTCACCCTTCCAGACCCAGACCCGCACCTGGGAGCACCATGTTTCTGAAGTAGTAGGCTACGGGGGCCAGGGGGTCCTCCTTGAACATCTTCCAGAACACTGTGAACTCCCGAGCGGCCTCGCCGGCGTCATATTTGCTGACAAACTTGACTCTTTTCCAGATCGGGAGGTCTGCCCAGTACACGCCGTCGGGGGTGTAGCTGTCGTCGGGGCGGATAAAGGTGTCGAAGGCCTCCTTCTCGCTCAGGTTCATGGACTGCAGCGGGTCATGGGTGCCCGTCATGTCCGGGCCGTGGGGAGCCCGGGGCCCAAAATCCGCCATGGGGGAAGGATGCACACTCGGCCAAGAGGAACGGTTCGACGCCGCTGGATAGGGCTGGGAGCTGATCAGCACAGGAACAACGATGGAAGGCTTGGGGGCTTGGGGCTGCAGACTGGGCGGGCGAGCGGCTTTTCAATCAGCAGCCAGCCCTCGAGCACGTTGCTCTCTGGCGGGCTGTGAGTGGCGGGCGTCCTGGAGCCGCGCTGAAACCCAAACCCAGACAAGCACCAGCCAAGACAGATGAACGCACCTGGACAAGACGGCCAAGGATGTCAGTCCGCTGTTGGCAGCCGGGGTGGAGAGACGGGCCAATGCGAGAGGCAGTGGTAGGGCGTGAAAAGACGGTGGCAGCGGGAGAGGATGGAGAGAGAGACAGATCCTATATAGAGGAGGCGGATCCAGGAGGTTCGCTCACACCGGCAGAGCGAGGAGGAGAGGAGGGCGAGGGCAGACGAGGAGACGGGAGGTCGGTTCTTTTTCCATTTTTGCCTTTTCGCTTGGCAGCCATCGCAGGGCCAGCAGAAGGTTTGGTCATGGCCGATGGACCATGGGTGGTTGGCGGGAAGGCCCTGCTGTGGCAATAGCCCGGCCGGCAGCCAGGGCAATTGGCGGCTGCTGCGACACCGCACTCGTCAGCGCAGCTCCATCCACAGCGCAATGGCGTGGGCTTAGCAGCGTCGAGGCCCGCCGGCGCCGGTGTGGCCACGCACTGCTTGTCTGCTCATCGCGGTGGACGACGACGCTTTTGGCAGCGGGAGGAGAGGACGTTGGGAGGACGTTGCGCCGGCCAATCACAGCGCGCAGAGGGCGCACGTTGTGCAGCCTGCAGCCGGCACTGGAGCGGCCCGCCGGCTGACTCAGCCTAGCCTGCCAAGCATGACTAGCGCCTCGGCCTCCCAGCGGACATGACTCGCGGCGGGAGTCGAGTTTTCACAGCCCAATCGGGGAGGGCTAGCCCTAACCCTAATTCTGTCTTCTCTCAACGTCATCTATTGTGTTGGCAGACATAGATATCTTCCCCAGATCATGTTATGTTCGCGATATAGACACAAACAAACAACATTGACCTACACACTCTGTCCAGAATCCAACTCTTCTCCGCGGCCATCTGCGTGACCTACCTCCGCCCAGTCTACAAATGCCGACTATTATCGCATCATGTCCTCAGTTTAAGCAGGCAATATGGACGCATCCCAGTCCTAACAACAGTCAAGCCATCTTCAATTCTCTACCCGTTACAGCATTACGCATCCCTTGCTTGGCTTTCTTCAAGTTTTCGTTTTCAAGATCCCCAGATTTCCTCCCCGCCAGCCACCGATAACCCCATCTCGATCCCTGCTGTAGATCAAACGCGGCAGTTCACCTCCAACCTCTGCCAAGCCCGAGTTATTCCTCATCTTTCACAAGCCTCAATCACTTGCTTACACTCACTTATGATTCTTATGCAATGCACTGTTTAGTCCCTCAGGCCTTTACAGCCATCAAATCTGCAGGTGCACATGACCTGTATAGATCCATGTGACCTGTATCTACAGCCAGCAATGGTGCACATGATCTATAGACATGAATGAACCCCTTTATATAGAGAATAAAGAGTAGTTACATGAGTAGGTGAATGGCCATGCAGAGTGTTGCTACAGCCTAGTATAGTTATAAACTACCTTTTAGGCAGTCATCTTGTAATCTATAATATCTCTATAGTAGTTCTATAGGTATTATACATCTACATTTACACACTCCAGTTCACTGCTATCAACCTCCTACTACATGAAATGCCTGAACATAAGTATACAGAGCCTCAGAAATGAATGAAAACAGCTCAAAATTAAAGAATTATAACTGACAATAGATAGAAGTCTCCCCCTTCCCTGCTGGTAATAACAAACTAATTATAACTGAAGAGGTAGAGGTATGAGCTATTCAGAGTAATAAGACTATAAAGAAACTATATGAGCTATTAGAAACAGGGCTAATTCACCTGCATGATAGGGTAGATTTAAACTGGAACTAGCCAATCAACCTTACTATAATTCTAAGGTAGTTACAGGGGACATCTAATGAACTATCATGTAGTAGCTGTGAGAGAGAGTTCAGACTGTTCATTAATTACATGTCTGTATAAGAATACTTTAAGAGAGCATGTAGCAACTACTACTATAATTCATTAAGAAAGTACTATAGTCTTATCATGCTCTCACACTGATGATATGTTATTTTACTAGCCAGGTATTCTATAACTACCTTATCAAACTTCATTATATATATCATCATATATCTCATTATAGAGTTCCATCTAGGCCTAGCTAGAGTATAGTATTATAGATAGATTCAGCAGCTTCAGAGAGCTTCATATAGATAGCTACTGATCTTTCAGACTTACTAGAGGTCAGTAATTTATTTACTAATCTATCTAACATTTGAAAATCCTCTTACCTATTTACCTACATATTCTCCCCTTCATGATATCAAGATATCTACCTCCTCTAGTCTAGTAAAGCTCTTATTGATAAACTCTACCTCTCTAAGCTCTGAATAGTCTAACTTACTCATCAGCTCTCTATCCCTTCTAAGCATCAATCAATATAGTGCTATCTCTATTTCTATATAGTAGTGTCATCACTTAGATATTAGAGCATACTTATAATTTAAATTACTCTTCAATCTATCTCAGATCAGCATTCATTAATATATCAAACTCTTTGAACTAACAGACTATAGATACTCATGCTAAATCTGATGTTTCTCCTAATAATATATCTATCTTATTAGGAGATCATTAAATTCCTTCAGCTAACACACCATCAAATTAGAACCAAGAAGGTCTATTCTTAACTAGACCTTATGGAATCAAGACTGGAGATCTTAAGCCTTATTATAGAAATAATATTATAGAATATTAAATCTTTACTCATTTTCTTAAATAAAAATATGAACTTACTTCTAACTATTTCAAATAAGATAGGTCTTATATTCTATATGCTACTACTTACCTACATGGCACTGTTAAGACTACTTGAAGCATCAAGGAAAATAAACTTCACAATATAGGTACTATATACACTTAGAAACAGTTCAAAGAATTCCTCATGAATCAAATTAAAGACCACTGAAACTGAGGCTATACAGCTGCTACTTAGTTCCATAGTCTTACTTAACAAGAGAGTTAAACTATTCATACTTTTGAAGTCACCTTTAATAAATACTGAAATAAGCTTGAACTTGATCTCAAAACCTTACAAATACAGCTTTTCTATGCTAAGTTATACTCTTCTATTCAGGACACAATCAATAACTATCAAGAGATTCCTATAGATCAGACTCAACTAGTTAACCTTGCTTCTCATCTTCAAACCCAATTTAAGAAGACTAAAACCTCTAAATAACCTGCTAGTGAGCAGCCTGATCTCAATAAGAATCAGAATATCAATCCTTAATAAGGAGGCTGCAAACATTAATAAAGTGACTCTAAAAAGTAAAATTAATTTACTCTGAAGAATCCTCTTTCTTAATAAGAATAGAATAAATATAAGGATAAAAACCTTTACTATAACTATGATAAGCCAGGTCACTATGCTTCTAATTGTCAATTTAAGAAAAAGAATCTTAAGGATGTTGTTAAGGTCTCAGCAATTAATACTCTAAATGATCCTCAGAAATAATTACACTTAGATTTCTCACCTGGAATGGAAATTATAGATCCCCTTAATCAACCTAATCCCTTAGAACCTTTAAGAAAGTTAAAAGATTATTAGTTATATATAATCATCCAACTTGATATTCCTATTAGGATGCTTCCAATTAGGTGCCTATTTGACCCCAGTTCAGAAGTAGACTGTATTTCAGTCAATTTTGTAGAGTTATATGGTTGGAAAGTGTCAAAATCTACTACTTATAGTATAGTACAGTTTGTTAATGAAACTTATTTCTATTACTATAATCTTATTGATACAATCTATTAAATAACTGACTTGGAGGATTTTTCACAAGAAGGAAACCTGTCTTTTGAAGTTATCAATATGACACATAAGAATGTCATCTTGAACATGCCTTGGACACTTACTAATAACTCATTAGTTGACTGGGTTACTTAAACATGGTATTTCCAACTCATTAATATATAGGTTTCTATTAAGAATCCCTCTAAGTTTATAGTATCAGTTAAAGATGAACCATGCATCTATTGCATATCTAGTAATGTTTTAGTAGATACAAATAATCTCAAAGACAGTTGAGTATGGTTAATTTCTAATATTAATTCCCTGGATATGGTAGACCCTTGAATCACCAAGATTTTTCAAAATTTTCAAGATGTTTTCTCCAAAGAAGAAGCTTTGAAGCTAGCTAATATTAGATAAGTTACTCATGAAATCAACTTATATAACAGCAAGTTACTACCATACAGTCCACTTTATAACCTATTAGTAATTGAGCTAGAAATACTTCAGAAATATCTTGAGAACATGCAATCATAGAATTGGATTTAACTCTTTTGAAGCCCTGTAGGGGCTCCCATCCTATTTGTGCCTAAGAAGGATGATAAATTACATCTATGTATAGACTATAGAGGTCTAAATAAAGTAACAATCAAAGATTATATTCCTTTACCTTTGATTGATGAGATGATGGATTAATTATCCAGAAAAAAGTATTTTTCAAAGCTTGATTTGTAAGACACCTATTATTAAATTCAGATAAAGGAGGGTGATGAATGGAAGATTACTTTTTAAATAAAATATGATAATTTTGAATATTTAATTCTCCCCTTAGATCTCTGCAATATTCTGACTACATTTCAAACTTATATTAATCAGGCACTTTAGAGCCTACTCAACATCTCATGTATCATCTACCTTGATAATATTCTTATCTTTTCAGATACTAAAGAAGAGTATAAGGAGCACATTCAATAGATCTTAGAATATCTCTAATAATATGATCTTTTTACTAAGGAATTAAAGTGTATATTCTTCACCTAGAAAGTGGAATTTCTTAAGTTTATAGTGGGTGTCAATGAAGTTCATATGAATCAAGCTTATATAGCTATCATCTTGAAATAATCTGAACTGCATACATTTTAAGAAGTGCAAGTTTTCCTAGGTTTTACAAATTTTTACCAGAAATTTATATACACTTATTCTCAAATAACAGCTCCTATAACTAAGTTACTTAAGGGTAGTGTTAAAGATAAGAAACCTGGGCTATTTTATTTCACTGAAGATGCCAGAGCAGCATTAGCTGCAATTAAAAAGGCCTTTGCAGAAGTAATACTACTTAATCATTTTAACCTCAATTAACCTATTCAACTGGAGATAGATGCCTCTGGATTTGATATTTATAAAATATTGTTCCAGTTGATGAAAAATTTAAATCAAAATGGGTTTAGTAGGTGAGAAGACTCCTATCCACTTATAACTCATAGGTAAGACTGAGCTTCAGTAGCTTTCTTTTCAAGAAAATTAAATCCAACATAATAATAATATAATATATATAATTAAGAACTCCTTACAATTATTAAATCATTTAAAACTTGATAATACTACCTGTAGGATAGTAATTTTCCTATTCAAGTTCTTTCAGATCATGTAAATTTACATTATTTCTTTACTATTAAGAAACTATCTGTAAGACAGGCTAGATGGGCTGAGTTATTATCTGAATATAATTTTTATATTCATTATCACTCTAGCCAGCTTAACCCAGTCAATACACCTTTGCAGCAGTCAGACTATAAAATAGTCCTACAGGAGAAAGATGTTGATGGAGCACTTCCTACATTACAGAAAAAACTAGCTATATAAGATTTAGTTATACCTAGTTGTAGATTCTAATTTAAAGCTGCAGAGACTACTTTAGACAGCTGAATTAATAATATTAAACTAATTAGAATAATAATACTTGATAAAGTTAATACTAACAGTTTAGAACATCTTATACCACATCTGGCTGCAATAGATGTTGCTTCAGATGAAACAGGCTATAAACTTCCCTCTAAGATGCTTTAAGAATTCATTAAGAAGGTATAAGATAGAGACACTTTTTATGTATCTTAGATTTAAGAGCTAAAAGATTGTGAAGAACCTAAGTTGAATTCAAACAGCAAGCTTGAAAATTCAAAGCTAGTAGCTAAGTTGAAAGGATGATTAATAGAAGATCATAGTCTTCTAACATTTAATAAATCTATTTTTATTTCTGCTAGTAGGGCTTTAAGATGAGAATTACTATAAATCCATCATGATGATCTACATGCAGGTCACTTTAATATAATAAAGATTAAAGAATTACTTTAAAGAAAGTATTATTAGAAGGAAATTCATCAGGACATTTCAGAGTTTATCAACACATATAATATCTACAAAAGAGTAAAGTTACTGAAATACTACCCATATAGTGCCTTATCAGCTCTACCTATTCTCAATCATCCCTGAAAATTAATATCAATAGATTTCATTGTTGACCTGCCTAAGTCTCAATTCAAAGGTTGAAAATATGATAGTATCTTGGTCATTATGAATTATTTTACTAAGATAGCTAAATATATCCCTTGTTTGAAAACTATTAAAGCATCAGAGCTTGCTGAACTTTTCATAGATTTTATTATCTATAAATATGACCCTCCATCATTATTAATAACAGACTGTAGGTTCTTATTTACCAGTCATTTTTGATCAGCTTTCTACTACCATCTTCATATATGCTGAAATTTAAATACAGCTTTTCATCCTCAAACTGATGGTCAAATAGAACATCAAAATCAAACCCTTAAGCATTATCTCCAAATTTATTGTACTTATTCTCAAGATGATTGGATGCAGCACCTTTCAACAGCACAATTTACATATAATAATACTAAATAAGCTTTAATGAAAGTATCTTCTTTCTTCACATTTATGAGATTTAATCTGGATTTGCCCTGAGATGTTGCAGATAACACCTCTAAGGGAGAGACAAGCTCCACTGTCAATTAAAAACCTCAAGAAGTTCTAAATGTTATAAAGAGACTTAATATATTAATAGAAATATATGAGAGGTTGATGATCAGCCTACAATATGCCACTAACAAGTAAGTGATATATTATAATTGAAAATATAAGCTAATGTCATTTAATATCAGAGATGAAGTCCTTTTATCAGCAAAGAACATTAAAACAACTAGATCTTGCAAAAAGCTAGATAATTATTGGCTTGATCCATTTCCAATTATTGAAATTATTAGCAGATAGACTTATCAAGTTCAATTACCTCATTTTTTTAGTTGAATACACCCCATTTTTCATGTATTTCTCTTGAAACCTTACTGATAATAAGTAGGATCAGAACCACCTCACTCTGATAGCATTAAAATCAAAGGAGATTTGAAGTATATAGTGGAGGATATTTTAGATAAATAATTGAGATGAAACAATAAACCAAAGTACTTAATTAAATAGGAAGGATATCCCACTTTGGAGAATACATGGGAATCATTAGATAATTTGGAAAATTTGAAGGACCTTATTGCAGCCTAGAAGACTGCTAATCAGAATTGAGATGTGAGAGTTCCTTATGATTAAAAGTTAAATAGAAAGAGAAAGCACTAGTCCTCTACTCTTTTCTCCCACTAGGTTTTTAAGTAGGTAGATAGGTTTTTATGGTCTAAGAATAGATAATACTCTTCTCCTAGTTTTCCTAAAGGGTTTTAGAAGTTTAATGAAGTTGTCAACTCATATCAGAAAAGAAATTAGAAAGAGTATTATACCTAAAAGGACTAGATAAATAATTTAATATTCTTTAGCCTAAAGGCACCACAGAAGAAAAAAGAAAAGTAAAAGAAAAAGGTAAATACTCTCCCCATATAAATACTATAGATATCTCAGGATAATCTACTTTCAGTTATAATCTTATATCTTCTAACTAATAGGGTACATCTCTTCCTCCTTCACCCCTATCTATTCTACTATTAGTTTACATGTTAGTACCATCTAAAGGGATTTTATACTTATCATCTTCTTTAGTAATCTCTTCATCTCTTAAAGCTCCTTCTTCTACTCCTCTAATTTCTTCATAATCTAGTGCAACAGGACAGCACACTCTAAACCCATTAAGGTAGATATAGAGGTAGCTTGCTCTTCAGTAGATATCCTCTTTCTGATGTAGATTTCTATATTAGAGGTAAACTGATAATAGAAGACTATTACATGCATATAGATGCTGCATTCCTTTCTTCCATCACTACCATAACTAGTTAGTAAGTAGAGCAGACTGATATAAGACAGCTGCAGATCTTCTATAATTCTAGAAGAAGCAAGTTTATTTGACATCATTTTCATGACCTCCTACATTATTATAGTAAATAGTAGCATGTCCACAAGTTCAATAGGTTAACTGAAGAGCTATAATCCTTATCTGCAAGTTTTTACTGGGCCAACCCCCCCTTTACTAATGATAGACCACTAAGATGTTCATGGAACTAACTGTTGAAGCCATCTACTCTGCCTACTAATTAACTACTTACATTGCTGATAAAGGTACTTACATTTCCCTCATTAGCATGCAAGTTGAGCTAATAGTCAAGTACATCACTATAAATATAGATTATCTAGAGCCTCCTCTCAAATCAAATACTCTATTAGGAGATTAGGCTAGAACACAGAGCTTCAGCATCACAGCTATAGAGGAGAGTTTAACTACAGGACAGCTAGAATATTCAGCAGACTGAGTAATAAATAAAGTAGCTTTCAGGAGTAATATCAGAAGATTTGTGAGAGGCACAAAATACCTACTGAAGGACTCAAGCTATAAAGCTTATACTGAATCTCATGCATCTTAGATGCCTACATCTGATGCTACTGAATCCTCCAAAGCTCTCTTAGTCTTGCTATTAACTGAAGAAACAACAACAAATGGATGATTCAAATAGGAATTATTAGCTAACATGGAAGCTGCTGAGGAAGGACTAGGAAGAACTACATTGAGATGAGTAGTGAATATACTATACTCACTTAGTGCCTACCCCTTGATGATCTAATGACTGAGACTGACTACTTAATTAGGTAATAGACCATCTTGACTATCAACAGAAGATACCAGGTTATTCACAGCTGCTATTACTGACTCAGAGTAATCAAAATAAACTAAAATTTCCTCTATTTTTCTTTCATCTTCTTCTTTCTTTTCTAATTGCACTACCACAACTTCAGCCATCATTAACTTGACCAGTAATAACAAAGACATCATGAAGAATCCATGATGTCAATATCCCAAGTCAACTACATCATTAGTAATAATAAGGTTTTTAAATTGCCTATACAGCTGAATGTAGCTATCTTAGTGAATTAGTTTATAAACACTACAACACATTTACTGGTCAGATCAGTCTAATATTACTCAGAATTTAACCTTAGTATATCCTTCAAGAAGATGTTTAATCAGTCCTCCCTATCAACTATCAAATATAGCTAATAAGAATGTAGATGCTCTGACCTCTGATGACTTAATCTCCTCAGCCATATAGAATGATAATAAACTCTCTGCCAGGCAAATATGTATCATTACTCAAATAATCAAAGAGACTCTATGTGAGTTAGATATTAATAACTAGAATAACAGCTCTAACCTTAACAGCTACCAGCCAACTCTGAATTCTAATGGCTACCAGCTAATACTAGATCTGAACCCACTAGAAACCCCAGTTTGTGACCTTAGTCCAGTAGTGACACAGTAGAGTCAGGACACTGATGGAAACTCTACTAACTACACCTCATACACTGGGAATGCTTTATGGAAGATTACTGACATTAGTATATTCTAGCCAGACTCTATGGGCACAAATAATATATGGGACAAGAACAGTAAGACTTACTACTATAATGTATTTAACTTTACAGCCTGAGTATAAATAGCAGCTCAATCTCAGAATACTATAATTATAAAACAAAACCTATCAATCTATTTCTATAGAGTAGTTAATACCTGATGAATTTCAGAGATCAGCAATATCACCTACTATAGCCTGTTAAATCACCCAGACAGTGCAACTCAGATATGTAAGATATTAGAAATGCACTTCTATATGCCCTTAAGTAAGTCTCTAGTAAAATTTGAGAAAATATTCTACACTATACAGGACACAAGGAATAGAAAGTTCATAGCTACTTTTACCACAGAATTAGTATATACTATAAAGCATTATGAACATTCTAATAATAAGAACATTCTTATGCTTCACATTTAGAAGCACCTTGATCTACCCTTACATCTTATAATTGATAAACCTGACCCTGGAACTATCATTAAGAAGTTCATTACTCAGCTGGTAAAGAAGTCAGCTAACTAGGAGGATAAATACTGACTATAGTATTATAAGTATAATAATTGCCCAAGAAATATGCAACCTTATTATGGCTATCAGCTGAGAACCCAGAATGGCCCAGATGATTGCCAGAAGAATAGTGCTTATAACTAATAGAATAATTGTGCAGATAATGAGAATCCTAACTGTGAACTACTAGATATACCATGCCAGCTCTACAATCAGAACTGCAAGTATGAAGGAGACTATAGTAATAACAACTATTAAAATAACAACTACAACAATAATTATAATAACAATTATTAACCTTGTTATGATAATGGAAACTTCATACCCCCACATCAGTATGATAATCATCAGAATGATGATTGTCATAAAGAGATGAGAGTTAACTAGGCAGATAGAATAAAAGATGAGAATAATCATAATACTTAATATAACAATTAGTATGATAGCTACTAAGATGACAATCATGACAATGAACATCCTGATAAAGCTGAAGGATATTTAGACTTTAATGATGAATATAATATATATGACTGTTATAATTATAATGCTATCTTTGCCTCAAACAATTAATTGCACAATCATATTACTGAATATCATGATGAAGATGATGAGTTAGCAGTCTGACATATTAATACTTCTCTACTAATTATATCATTAAAATACCTATAAGCATACTCACTAGATGGCCTTTCATTCCACTTCTAGCACTATGCAACAGTGAAAGTATTCATGGAGAAACCAGACAAGGTAGATAATATATATCTAGATTTGGGCTGCACTATGACTTTAGTAGATAGGAAATAACTTCTAAATTAAGACCTGAATGTTAAGATGATCCAGTCAAAGCTAGTTACAGTCTGAGGAATTAGTAAAGAATTTATATCATTAGAGATAGTCATCATCCCTTTATACCTACCTGTGATGCTCCTAAATGGAAAGTCTGTCATTATATGTCTATTTATTGAGGCACATATCATTAACAACCTGTAAGCTAAACTGCTATTAGAAGTAGATAACCTAGGACCAGAAGGAATCATCTTGAACTTCCCTAATAAGATTACCTGGCTCATAAGATGCTGAGAAGCCATTATTAAGCTCATGTTAGCTTCAAAGTTAAACCACCAGAATCACCATTCATTGTACATAGCTGCTGAAGTAATCATACTATTAAAAGTAAAGATAAAGATTTCAATTCATATTCATGGTAAGGAGACCCTGCTAGATAATAGAGATTACCTATTCAAGCTATCAAACATATAGCTCACATTTCATATTCACATACTTGACCACACACTATCATTCATGCAAGCAAAGAACAACATGGACAAACCAGTGAAACTAGCAAGACATATAAAGCTGGGATCCCTATAAGAGCTGAAATTCACTAATAGATATCATGTCATAGATGAGGCTATAACACTAGTGACTATAAAACCTCCATAAAGAGACAGTCAACTAAAGGTTATTCAGAATGAATAAAATGAGACCACCCTACCCAACAGTATCATAATATATCATGAGGATGAAGAGATGAAGAGAATATTCACAGATCTAGTTATAAAATTTAAAGATATATTTATAGATCATGGTGAATTTACAGATATTCCACAGGACAAATAGATGCATATTCCTCTTAAAAAGGATACAACACTGCCTAAGATAGTAAAGATATATCCAGTGGGTTCAGAGGACTATAAATATATAGATGACACATTTAATAAGCTGCATGCATAAAGAAGGATGAGCTGAGCAAGGATATATACTTACTTAGCTTACTTAGTATTTATAGTTTAATAGATAATATATTATAAAGAAAAGCTCATAAGAAAGAGACAAGTCATAGTGGACCTCTAAACACTTAATAAGGCTATAGAACTAGATGTTTATCTCATCCCACTACAATCAGACATTCTCTACAGCTTGAAAGGAGCCAAGTTTATAATAGTTAGAGATGCCATGAGTTTTTTCTACTACTAGTAGTCACACCCAGAAGATCAAATCAAGATGGTAGTAGTAACACACCAAGAACAGAAGATATTCAATGTTGTCATAATAGAGTATATAAACTCAGTATCTTACATTTAGCAGCAGATCAATAGACATCTTGTAGACCTAAAAGAATTTATACATGTATATATTGATAACTTAGTTGCACATTTAGGGACACAGAACCACTATATTATCTATCTGTATAAACTCTTTTAATATCTATGTGAGCTCAGCATCATTCTAAACCTGAAAAAGACCTATGTCAGATTTCCCTCAGTGCATCTCCTAGGCCAGCACATCTTCAGGCTAGGCTTATCCATCAATGAGGAGAAGTTGAAAGCTCTGGTAGACATCAAATTCCCAGTAAAATTAATATATTTAGAGAAATATCTGAGCCTGACAAACTGGCTATACTAATATGTCTCTTGATATGCTCATCATACAGACCTGCTATAGAAGAGGAAGATAGAGTTACTGAAGAAAGAA
This sequence comes from Emmonsiellopsis sp. PD_33, assembly GCA_032988165.1. Lineage (NCBI taxonomy): Eukaryota > Fungi > Ascomycota > Eurotiomycetes > Onygenales > Ajellomycetaceae > Emmonsiellopsis > Emmonsiellopsis sp. PD_33. The sequence goes on along the minus strand of JANTQF010000015.1, from coordinate 68,097 downwards.
TCATTAAAGAGTGCTAAGTATAATACTTATATAGTTATAATAAAAGTAGATAGAACTTTTAAGAAGATGGTAGCATTTAAGAATATTTAAAACATCTTTAGAATCTAATTCTTTCTTGTGCATGTAGATCACTTGCACACACTATTTATAAATATTAATGCATTTATAGAATATAATTATAGTGTTATACTATTTCACATTAAGAACTTATGGCCAGCTCTAAAGATAAGAGACTACATGGTATCTTCATTATAAGAACTAGTTGAGTCAATTTTATTCCTCAGCAAGATATTAACCCTAGTAGAATAGCACTACTAGCCCATAGAATTAGAGATTACCAGTCTTATATAAGTCATATATAAGGTGCATCACCTTATGAAGGTATTTACTAATATAACTATTATATATACAGACCATGAATCCATACCAGGCATTATCAAAGTGACCCACCTCAAAATGACAGTAATAGATTAATAAAACCTATAGTTAGTCCAGGCTGAAGCCTATCTACAGCAGTTTTGAATCAAGATAATCTATAAGCCAGGATGCCTTCATTTTGTACTGGACATACTATCTCATTTACCCAGTACAAACAAGGCAGCAATGAACACAGATGAACTGCTGAAGGAAATACAGAATGTATATCTTACTCACATAAAAGAAGATAGTAACATTACTACTAATAGTCACTACATGGAGACTCTAGTTGAGATATCCAATAATTTCTGAGGACATCTTAAAGATAGATATTCTAAGGACTTAAAACTATTCTACATTATGAAGGTTCTTAAGAGGAACAACACAGCCAAGAAATCATCAAAGCTCCCATATGAGCTTACTAATAGCATCCTGTACCACACACACAATGACATAAGATGCCTGATAATTCCAAGAGCCCTATACAAAGAGATCTTTAACCTAGCCCACACCCCTAACTACCTAGGATTCAATCAGACCTTGGGAAATCTACAGGATATGATGATACACCACTGCACAATAGAGCTGTAAAAATATATTGAATACTATTTAAACTGTCAGGTTAATTAAACACTGTGGCACAAGCCTTACAGATAGTATTAATCCATACAGACTGTAGATGTACCATACAACACAGTAATTATTAACTTCATACTAGTATTATTAGATGATAAATATGATATAGTAATGTCTGTTATATGTAAGTTCTCTAAATGAGTCATAATCATTTCTGGGTAATTCAACTATAATGTAGAGGATTAAGTAAAGACCCTACTTAACTATCTACTACTAGCTAACTAGGGAATCCCACATAAGATTATTTCAGATAGAGATCTCAAGTTTCTCAGTGATCTCTAATGAAATCTCTTCAAGCATCTGAATGTCAAGCTTCTCTACTCCACTGCATATCACCCATAGATGGATAGACAGAGTAAGAGAATAAATCAGACCATATAAATTATCTTATAATATACTATCATAATAATGGAAAACTCTTACAACTGGCTGCAGAAACTACCAATAATTGCCTTTCATCTTAATGTGGTGAAATCTACCTTGACAGGACACTCAGCCCACAAGACTATATATGAAATGCTAGTAAACTCACTAATTATAGTACTTATAATAATACCACAAATACAAGCCTTCAGCATGAGATAAGATATTACTCTAGCACTGAATGAAGCAGCAATAATTACTAAAGACTACTATGATTAGTAACACTAATAAAGGAACTTTCAGATTGGGGATAAGATCCTTCTTTACCTACACTACAGCTATGAGATACTAGTAATAAAAATAACATATAAGTATAATAATCAGTTTGCTGGCCCTTTCAGGATACTTGAATGTATTGGATTACTCACCTACAAATTGAAGCTATTATATATAATATGGATACATCTAGTTATCAGTGTAGCTATGCTGGAGCCATTCTCATAAGTGAAGGATCCATATGGATGCAAACATCCTAAATTACCACTAGTATAGTCAGTAGGCAACAGAAAACCCATCTATAAAGTAGAAAAGATTATAGACAAACAACTTTCATGTGGAAAGACCCAGTATCTAGTCAGATAGAAAGAATATACTATAAAGGACAACCAGTGGATAAATAAGGAGGATACTAAAAGATTAAAGAAGCTCATTCAGGACTATGAAAGAGCACACCCTGTCAAAGCTTCTAAGAAGTAAAGACATTGAAAAAACAAAGAAAGTAAAATATCTCTAATAAGTATACATATATATAGACATATGAACACTCTATAGTAATAGTATGTCTATATAATATTTAACAGCCACACCACAACTATATCATCATAATGATGAATCATCTAACATGTGATATTTAAAGCTTCTATTTATTTATTATAGTAACACTTCACATAATAATATTAATAACCTCTCCACCTCTTACATCCTCTGCAATCTATATAATAGACATCATGGAGTCCCCACACTCTACATGACAGCAGCTAGATGAGAATTCTCAGTACTCAGTGATGATAACTCATTACTTCCTGAGAATCTATAGCATCTCTATTATGAACTGATCTCACTAGCATACCATCAAGCTTCTGATGAAGAAAAATATCAAATAGAAAAGTGCATAGATCAACATAAAACTGCAATATAAATATACTACTGTAGCCACAGATATAATGATCTGGGATTAATAGGATGCCTGATTAACACACTATATAAATCAAGTTATTATAGATCCTCTATATTATACAGCCTCATCAGATAATTCTCATAATACAATATCAACAACAGTCAGCAAATACAAGTATGATATATTCACTACCATACAAACATCACCATTGAAATAATTCTAGACACTATATACCCCAACACATGAAAGGCAAGCAACTAAGGACTCTACACACAGTCACACTCCATCCTGCTAAAGCACATGAATGAAGCATCATCATTTGACCTGGACCCAGATAATCTATTATCACACCTGGAAAATTCATACTACAACTTCAACAATAAATACTACAAACATAAAATCAAAGCAGGAAAACATCACTTTAATAAAGATATAGAGATCAGATAAACAGCACAGTACCTAATACTCAATGATAATATAAGTGTGACACCAGGGAACATCTACTACTACATAGAACCATCCCTCTTCAGAATAACAAGTTAATTTACTTAATATCTTATGAAGGATATTCTCAATGAACTTGAAGATGAATGTATATAGTAAATAATCAAAGTCATTTATTCTGAATATAAATTACTATAAATCACACATAACTGCAGCTAACATCTACCACTACCAGGTTAGGAAGCATCAGATAGTGACACAGACCCCTCAGAGTTTAGCATAAAGCACTCTTCCCAAAGAGAGAGGGTACATATTTCATGTACAGGCAGAGGCAGAATGACTAAAAGCTATATTAATGCTATAGACCTCTCAAGATACAGAATCAAGTTAGAGCTATAGTATCAAATAGGAATAAATATATTAGCTCTGATATACTCTTTTTTCTTCTGCCAGGCAACTACATACAACTTCAGAATAATTAATAAAGACATACAAAATCATATCATAGATACTAGGAGAGAAGCAGAAGGCACCTATATGAGATAAATAGTTAAGACACTATATTCTAACCTTCCCATCAAGAAGTTCCATTATAACTATGACAGCTCAAGAATCCTCAAAGCTGAATGTGAGCTACTAAATAGCAATTCAGATCTAATAGAGTTCAGAATTCAAAATAAGTATCAACAGCAACACATACAAGCTCTCAGACAGAACAGTTTTGCCATAACCACCAAAGAAGTTATTAACTACCTTGGATTGACTAGATATGGAATGAAGACAGAGATCACACACTATAGAGATGAAATGGCAGAACAGAAAAAGAAGATCACTACCCTGAAGACTCTAAAGGGTGTAAAAGCTAAAGTTTAATAGCAATAACTCATGCCAGAATCATTCTAGCATCAGCAGAAGAGACATTAGGTTCAGAATAAGACACCCCCACTCTCACCCCCACCTGAATTGGACTCAGAGGAAGATAAAAATGAACATGAAGAGAATGATCTGTTCATAGATAACAATCAAGAAATAGCAGACATTAATGATGAAGAAACTGAAGAAACTACTAATAATGAAGACACTCAGAGTGAGAATGAAGATGATCATAGCAACAGTGGAATCTCCCTACAGTAAGATGAGGATAATGCCCTGAATTTCAAACTGATATTTAATAAATTACATAAAGAAGGAAGAATAGATACTATAAAGGTTAAGAAGCTAGCAGCCATCATTATCACAGAAAGTAAGCTATTCATGAATAAGATATAATTAGTAAATCTAAAGCTCCTCATCACACTAGCCAGACAGAAAATGTGGACAAATGAACTAGAAACTACTATTCATAGGACTAATGAGTAATGAGATATACTGTTCAAGAAGGAATTCTGATGCAGACACAACAAGTAGAAAGAAAACCAGCCTCCTGTAATGTTTAAAGTGGGCAACACTCTATATTTCTCTGAACTAAAAATATGGCTGAGCCCTTAACATGAATGGAATATTAAAGGAAATGCTCTAGATGTATCACTCCAACTTGTTAAACTTACTCTGTATAAAATGATGATAGAGATGACAATGGACAGTACTCCTCCATGTTATATCACAAATCAAAAGATAGATAATATCTTGAAAATATATAATGATAATGAACCCATCTTCATCTGCCTACATGCAAATTACCTGGAATGAGAGTTTTATAACAGTCTAGGATGTCATCTATAGGAACAGTTTATCTGCTTTGATGATGATTTCAGTTCCCTTGAAGATCTCATATGTGAGGTGAAAGTGATGCAACTTGCTCAGAAGCAAGATCTTGCCTGTATCTATGATGAACACTATAAAGTTATGAACAAATAATATAATAGTATCTGGACATGGGAGATTGAAGTGCTGCAGAATGAATGATAGAAGAACAACAAGAATATTTTCCTACCTGAGATAATCTAAAATGATGTTAATAAGGTTATAAACCAACTTCAGCACAACATCAAAGATGAGAGACTCAAGAAATTAAGAACCATCTAAATTGGTTGCTCTGAAACTACCATCATCTCTGCAGAGTGCAAGTTACTTGATGAATAAGTTCACCATATCAAGCTCCTCCTCCTGGAAGCCCCACATTCAACATGTTGCAACCCAGATACTTTTATTTTACCTTAGTTAGATACTTCCCTCTGTCTGCCTCTAACATGTGGAGATGCTACCTCTTTAGTGAAGTGGTTTTATTTATTTTCCTTATTTTTTTGCCTCTGACTTGTAGAGATACTGCCTCTTTGGTAAAGTAGTTTTTATTTTATCTTCCCTATTTTCCTCTGTATGTAGAGATGTCACCTCAGTGAAGTTAATCAGTAAGGATATTGATCCTTTTTCTGTACTCTGATGCTCTACTATATGCATATAGATGCCACATTCCTTCCTTCCATCATTACTATAGCTAGTTAGTAAGTAGAGCAGACTGACATAAGATGACCACAGATCTTTCATGATTCTAGAAGAAGCAAGCTTATTTGATATCATTTTCATAACCTTCTATATTATCATAGTAAAGACCTTAAGACACTCTTAAATATTATGCTCTATATGGCTAAGATTCACTAGCTCCTGCATCTTTCCTAGCTTTTCATGGAATCTTACTAACATTTATAGTTTTATTAGGAATCATGTCACAACTAAATAGGCAGGGAAATAGTACTTACAGGGTGACAGTATGTGTTATTTTTGTGGCAGTACTCACAGTTATTATACTGTGATTACTTTACACACATTACTTTCTAATCATTATGAAAAAGCTTCATACAGTGCAGATAGAAGGCTCAATCTGCATAATATTTCTCCATCAAAGTATCATTAGCTTCTAACTCCTTAGAGGAGTTAGAATCAGAATTAGAGAACTCAGAAGACTTCAAAGAGGAATTTAGCTTATATTAATTAATCTTTTCATTTTTATCTTTATCTTCATCTTCCTCCTCTTTCTCATCCTCTAACTCTAAAGAGCCTTCTGCCTCTACTAACTACTTGAGATAACCCTTTATATAGAGGGCTCCATCTTTGTGATCTTCTAACAGAGAAGAACATAGGGAGCTACTGATAGAATCATCAGTACTGAGCCCAGGCAATGAATTATCACCCAACTAGAAAATTAATTAGCTACTTATTACTACTAATTTACATTTATAGTACTTATATTAAAGTCATTAGATTCTAGGACTTCTCAGATACTATCCTCAAAATCTTTCTTCTTCTTCTTAACACTCTCTTCCTAGCAGCACTGAAGTCATTTCAGTGACCCCATAGCATATACAGGCTCCAAATTGGAATCAGAGGCCTTATTTGTGGAAACAGTAACAAATAGAGGCACTATTTTATATTAGATTCTATCTCTCTCTTCTGATATCATGTCAGACTTACTGGTGATAATAGGCAAGGAGGGCTAATAGAGTCTCTTAAACTTGTATTTAATATTAGAGATGCAAATGAATGTGGATATAACTATTTTAATCTATTTCCTCTATTAGCCTTTACTCTGTCCTTTGCAGTGTGTTTTCCTCTTGTTTTCACACTCATTCTGGCATTTTTGAGATGGATTTTAGACTTATCAGAGTGCATTGTGAGATGATTACTGAGAGGAAGTTTTTTGTGTGTGAAGAATACTTATTTATACCTCTCTACCTTACCTACCTCTTGTTGCTGTGATAACCTCATGTGAATTTGATATTCACCTTATAATACTTTAACCTCTCATTGTCCTCCTATTTTTCACATGATCAGAGTTTAGGGACTAAACCCTTTTTAGGAGAAGGCAATTATTATACTCTCACACTGATAATATATTATTCTACCAGCTAAGTATTCTATAACCATCTCATTGAACTTCATTATATATATCATCATATATCTCATCATAGAGTTCTGCCTGGGCCTGGCTGAAGCACAGCATCATAAATAGATCTAGTAGCTCTAGGAAGCTTCATATAAATAGTTACTGACCTTTCAGACTTGCTGGAGATCAGCAATTTATTTATCAATCTATCTAACATTTAAAAATTCTCTTACTTATTTATCTATATATTTTTTCCTTCATGATATCAAAATATCTACCTCCTCTAGTCTAGTAAAGCTCTTATTAACAAACTCTACCTCTCTAAGCTCTGAATAGCTTAATTTACTCATCAGCTTCTCATTTCTTTCAAGCATCAACTAATACAGCATCATCTCTATTTCTATATAGTAGTGTTGTCATTTAGATATTGGAGTGTGCTTACAAGTCTGCAGCTAGATAAGTAATGAAAATCCTCTATGAGCAGGTATTAGTATCATTCTGACACATACAAACTATAATAGACTATATTTCTGATGAGCCTGCACATACAGCCAGCTCTACCCCCTCTCCTCAACCACTAAAGACCAGGCTGCCTGTGAAAGGCAGTAAAAAAATAGGCAGTAAATAGGTTGCAAGTAGTAAGTCAAGTAGCACAAGCAGTGGACTACTCAAGTGGGTTAGATTTATAGAGAGGTTGAGTATAGACAATGATGATGATGTGATGAGGCTACAGGCAGAGCTGAAGCTGAAGGTAATATATTTATAAATAGAGATATTTAAGTTGTAGTAGGAGTAGAATGAGATAATGTAGCTACTATAAATAATAGATCTCAGCCAGTAGTCTGCCAGCCAGACTATTATAACTCTCATAAATAAAATGAACAATGAATAGGGGGTGGCACAGCTAATCTAGGTAGATAGGTAAGTAGATTAATAGGCTGTTTTTTTTCCTTTTCTCCTCTTAAAATTTAATAGTTAGTAGTTAGTGTGAATGCCCAGTTCTTTATGTGTTCAAAATGATTCAATTAAATGCTTAAAAACAGCTCAAGTGAGACAGTTAATGAAGGATTTAAATATTAATAAAAGTAAAAAATGAAAAGATAAAAATAAATAGGGTTAGTCAAAAAAATATAAGATCTCTAAATATATCTTATTCATTATCTTACTACCTCTATTCTCATTAAGCAAAATAATAAGTCTGCTGATATCTATAGTGTGAGAGAGTGCAATATATAATTAATCATGCAAGAAAACAGGGTTTATAAGATCTACACTAATAGTTGAAAGAGACTGCCCCTAGGACTTATTAACTGTTATGGTGAAATATGAATAGACTAGAAACTAATGATAGGTTATGCTAAGAGAGCACTCAGAAAGATTAGCATGTAGATTGATCTATAGCAGGACATAAATAGAACCCTTATATATATTAGTTATAACTCTAACCTTTAGTAGGTAGAGTATTATCTATTTAATGACTATGTGTGTATCATTATAGAGACCCTCTAACAGCTAGAGATTATATAGTAGTATGACAGGTATATCAACCTTCAGCTGCAATATAGATGGTGGCAGGCTAGAGCAATAAATTATAGTTAAGTACTTATAGGTGTATTTCTTCCTGCTGTCAGCAACATCATCTATATATATAAAATCTACTGTGTAGAATGTCTGGGTATCTCCTGGCATTATATTCATGATCTTTTAGTTTATCTTAAGTATATCACTGTTATGTATGGTTAGTATGGCACAGCTCTTGAAATAATTAGGGTAGAATGTAGTTATAGAGAGTTTGATGGTAGAGAATATTTTCTTGCAGAGGCTATTCAGGTCAGCAATCTAGTAGATATAGGATAGAAGCTCTATAAAATCAATGCAATCTAGATTGTATAATATCTACCTTAATTACTATATAAATATTATGTTGTTATTCTCACCCTGCAGCCTTATATTCATGGTTAAATGTAGCACACTGAGTTGCTGCTAGAGGAGAAAGTGCTGCAGGTAAATTATAACAACCTGAGAATGACTACCTCATAGTATAATAGATAATATCTGTATGAAGTTACCACTGAAGATGAAAGAAATACCCCCAAACAGGTAGTTATTTGAATGTAGATTCTTAAGCAATCTATTGATGATCTCTATATAGTAGTAATATTATATAGGAGCCTCATCTTAGATGATCAAGTCAATATTCTGTAAAAGATGACTTAGTTTGTTATAAGCTATTACTCTGAATATAGAGGTAGCATTCAATTCAATTAGAATGACAAAATGTGAGTGGGCAGTTCTACTACACAGCAGTAGAATAGTGATAATATTAGAAGATGTCATGCAGAGTATGATCTTACCATCTGCATGCAGTTAGTTATAGAGGGTCTAGTAGAGGAATATTTTGCTAGTGCTACCTGAACTCTATATGAAGTAGTGAGAAAGCTATTAAATTATCTTACTTAGAATGATATCATATGCATGTAGCTGACCAGAATTCAACTGCTTCTGCAGGATATCTATAGTAATTATTTCCTTAATAATGTTATAATTCCACTTCTTATATAGTAGTTGATTATTAATAAGAATGTCCTAGATAGAACTGCATGCAAGCAGGTTAAAGTCTGCAAGAGTCTTACCAAACTTACTCAGCAGCTACTGAAGGAGATATAAACTGTAGTTATAGAGTAGCTCAGCATTAGGAATATCAGTATGAACTGAATCCATCTAGTGTAGTTAATATGGGAGATTATTATAGAGAGTATGTTGGAAATGTAGTTAGAGTGCAGGGAGATCAGAGATATTTCTATGAACTAAAGTGGTAATAAATAATATCTATATCTAGTGAGTAGTTATGAAGGTAATAGCAGACTTAAATATAAAATTTCATTTGTTGTCATCATCCAGGAGACTTAAGGCCAAGCAGGCTACATGAAATGTAGGATGACATACACCATGCACTATTCTAAGTGCCTTGAAGCTATATGAACCTCATATAATAGTGAGAAGTAGTTACAAGTAAAAGACCTCATTATTATACAGACTGAAGTGCAGTAAATAATCTATAAACTAACTTCTGATCTATTCCTTCCACCTTTTATTACAGCTGTTCTAAATGAAATAATAGGGCATCTTCAAATAGAGGTACTATTAAGTCTCTATGTTTGAATGGTTATACTTAAAGAATGCTATAAATTTTGAATGGCTGTTATCTATATACTGAGTAACCTCATCATAATCATTCTATTAGGCCTCAGTGAAGTAGACTATCTGTTGATCTGGCAGATGTATAGGTAATATCTCTATAAATAGAAACTTCTGGTGCATGTGGAGGGCTAATATATACTAGATAGCCTCAGTTAGACTGATATAATATCTGTGGAGCCACAGGTCAATCTTATCATTGCACTCAATAATTTGTAGGGTAGTGTGATCTGAGCCTTTATATATATATTTATTTATATACTTGATGGCCTTAATGATTGCACAAACCTCTACATTGATATGAGTCTTATATGTATGGAGGAGATAGAGGTTATAGAGAATTATCTATTAGTTATTAATAATAACCTTCTGACTGTTAATTTAATATTTAAAGGCTATTAATAGATCTTCCTACTATCTGTATAAAGAATAGCTATCCTCCTCAACAACTATAGTGTGCTGAAAAACCTTTAGGAACTATTTTATAATGGGTGCACTCTGATAAGTGGATTGTGTGAGCTATATGCTAGAATCAAGATTATAATTGCTAGAGAAAGGAAGGAAAAAGGAAAAGAAATTATGAGATTATGTGATATAAATAGAAGGAAATTATATGAGGTCAGAGTGGATAAACATTCATATAAAGGCCCAGTTAGAGGTGTCTGATTAGACAGTCAGAGATCAGATGAAGTTTAGGTGAGCTATAGATATAGAGTATAAGAATGTAGCTCTTCACATTATCTTCCTCTATTTAGATTCAGAGGGTGGGTGGGAGGGTTCAGAAAATTAAATGTAAGTGTGAGGATATAAGTCAAATAGACAATATGAAGAGCTTAATAGAAGGAATAGATTGGATATAGATATAGCTAAGGTTGAAGGTAGAGTACCTGAAGGAAAGTAACTAATCACTGAGGTTTCTATATGTAGGAACCTCAGTGAAGATATATATATAATTATATGATAATATAAGAAATGACTAAGTAAGGAGTGAGCATGAGATGTTGACATAAGAGATGAATACACTTCAGACACATAGTGTAGTTGATATGTACCAGGTGTGGTGATAATAAGAAGGTGTGTGCTTGCACATGATAATTGCCTCCTCTTTTCTTATATTACTGTTCTCAGCAATCTGATGTTGTTGTGCTCATAAGTAGTAGCCTTTTTTGAAGGTAGCATGAAGTGATATAAGTTGATTTTATAGTATCATTTAAATGTATAAGCCTCAGGATGTCTTATTTATATTAGCTAAGCTTGAGATGTCTTATATATATACTGTGAGGTGGTTGTAAGTTGTGCATATCTGTATACACCATGGGTGGGTTATGCAAGTGTGTTGTTACTAGAGGCACATTGTGTAATACTTTATTATCTAGGGCTTCAGGGGAATCCTGATTTAAGTGTTATGTTAATTTATTACTATAGAGAAGCACAAGAAGTGCACTTCTTCAAGCTAGAGTCTCTCTCACTTTTTCTTCTTCTATAACCCTTGAAATACTTCTTGTGTTGAGAAGCCTGCTGCTGCCCATACTATTTTATTGCTTTTTTTAATTGTTTCTTTATTGATATTAACCTCTATACTATGTTATCTGTGCCTATACTTTCTTCTTGTGCTGCTAAGTGTGCTGCATCCCATGTTACTATAGCTTAATATTAGGTTCATTACTGGCCTGATTTTATGTAAGTCTTTTGAGCTGACAGTGCATATGACTGAGGAGATGCACTGATAGCTTATATAGTTAGATTCTCTATGCTTATTGTTTTAGGCAGCAGAAATAGGTGTCTATAGACCCTGTCAAGTGATATTATCTGACTCTAGATGCCTGCATCCATTATGTGCCTTGTGTGTGCATGTGCAAGTCTTGTATGCTAGTAAGTCTCAATATAGAGTAGTTTTTATCATGTCATATGTTCTCTGAGTTTGAATTAAAAGGCTAATTATATGATTAGCTCCCTGCCTCCTCTAAACTTGATTGTCTGATGGCACTTTGAGTGTATATATACTTATCTTGAGAGTTAGGCCTTTCTTAAGAGGAAGAGAAGAAGGACCTCTAGCAGCTGATGAAACAGCTGTTAACTTCCCATGAGGAGGTATATTATAAGTAAGTTTGTGATGTAACTCTCATGAGAGGGGAGTTGTACTACTACTGTAAGGTAATGTCTCTTACCTCTAAGGCTCTAAAGGATGAGAAAGAGGAGGGGGAGGAGTAAAGAGAGGGAAAGAAGAAGGAGGAGAAGAAGAACTTAAGTAATAAGTAAAGTAGTGAGTGTATGGTATATGACTCTATAAGTCTGGAGCTTGAGGAGGTCAGAATCCTGCAGCCCCTTGTAGGGGTTATTATTTCTATAGAGGGTGAGGATGATAAGAAGGTTTAGAGGGGGATTAAGAAGGAGGAGGAGAAGTTTAAAAGGTTTTCAGACTGAGTTCTTATTTATAGTGTACTATTAGGGTATTTCCTTTGTCATTTTAGATATCTAGAGTAGTGGAGTTGGGTCTGCTGTTTCATGAGACAGGAGGTAAGCTTGCCTTAATTGTGAAATAGGCCTCCTGTTGTGAGTAAGTTACTAAGTATGCAAGAGATATGAGAGTGTGTGTGTAGAGTACCTAATTAGCATTTTCTTTTCTTTTTGAATTCAAAAAGGCCTATAAGTAGATTCCATGATTTTGAAACTTTACTATCCATTTTCCTTGATACTTTCTGGCAGTGTGGCAAGTTTCAAGCTCATTATGCACTAAAATTTACACATAGGTCTTCTTAGATGTAGAAAATGAGTCTGAATCTTATTGAATGCTTCTATTCCTACTATAGGTACTTTCTGGTGGTTTAATTTTCTTATTATTAGGCTTTTTATTCTTGGAATATCTTAAATGCTTCTATAATGTTGATATTTTCCTCTGATTTCCAAGTGTTGCCTGCAGGACCTCATTCAAGCTAGTAGATAAGATATTCATTTTCTTTTTACTTTATCTTTCTAGTTTTTAATATTACCTCAATCTTATATTCCTCTTCTCTATTAATAAGGTCTGAGCCTGGTTCTGATAAGGCTTCATCCTGGTGAATATACTTCTCAAGCAGAGAGATGTGAAAAACAGGATGTATACTATGAAAAGATGAGAGTATTTCAAGATGGTAGACTTGAGAGTCAATTCTCTGAAGAATTTTGAATGATCTGACATACTTATAATCAAGTTTTTATACAGGTTGAATCATTTGAAGGTTCTTTGCATTGAGGATGATATACTCTCTCACATTAAAGAACTTAGAAAGATGTTTTAAATCATAATAGGCTTTTTATACATCTCACACTTTTTATAGATTGACTTTAAACTTGAATTGCATCTCAGCCATTTATTTTAGCTGATTCATGGCATGAGTGGCTACAGGTTGAGGCACATAGTTGATATTAATCTGAAGCTCTAGGTGGTATCCCATGAGTACTTCTATAGGTACTTAACCAGTGGAACTGTGTTAAGAGGAGTTATAAATAAATTATGCTAATAAAAGCTACCTTATTTAGTCATTTTGATGAAAATTAATAAAACAGTAGAAATAGTACTCTAGAGTTTGGTTCTGATGTTCTGTCTGACCATTTATTTAGAGATGAAAGGCTATGGAAAGTTTACATCAGGTGCTAATGACATAGTAGAAGGTTGACTAATATTAGCTTGTAAAAAATGATCCTCAGTTGGAGATGTGGTGTTTTAATATGCTGTAAGTGCAATAAAACTGGGCATATATGACTTTAGCTAGTTCTTTGGCAGTAATATCCTTCATGCATGGGATATAGAGTGTGAATTTCATATAGATGTTATAAAGAATGAGTATGACATTATGTGTCTGTCTGAGAAAGCTTAAAGCTGAAAGATCAGTGATGAAGTCCATTATAATAGATTTAAATGATTGAGAGAGTATAGGTATGGTTCTCATTTCTCTAAAAGGTTTATAATACTTAGATTTGACATGCTAGTAAACATCACAGGTTTAAATATAGTTTGAAATATCCTTAGAAAGTTCATATTAGAAGTATTTGTCTTGGATGCTTTCTATAAACTATTTGATACTAAAATGTCTCCCTTGAGAGTCATCATGATTGATATAGAGGATTTCATTAATGAGCACTTGATTTTTAGATATATATGTTCTATCATTAACTTAGAGAATGTCATCTGTCTTCAGGATTCATAATATATCTTCTTCTGTGAATGCCTCTTTTTCCTACATCTATATCTTAATCTTTTGTGCCACAATGTTGAGGTTCTGCATGCACTGAAGTAGAGAGGTAAGAGACTCAGGAAGTTCAGAGTAGGCAGAGTCTGTAGCTATTACCTTATTAATAATAATATGAGGCATGTAGGGATAGCAGGCTAAGTGCAGAGCATTATTAATGTTGCTGAATGAGCATGGGGTATTATTAGTACTAATAGATGAGTGCATAGTATATAGATGAAGAGAAGGTATAATTAGTAGCTTGATTATTAAATGAGCATCTTACTCATTTGGTGGTGATGATTGAGCCTCTCACTCATTATCATAAATCTGAATGCAGTTTATAATAGGTAAAAGTTCTTTATGAGAGTTAAAGTCCCAGTCTAGTGTGATGTCATGTCATAGCTTTTGTTACAGGATTGGTAAGAGGATCTCCCTATAAAATATATCATTATAATCTGTGTGATGACTCAGACTATTTATGAGGTTATTTTTTCCTGGGTAGTGCAGTAAGATAAAATTGTAAGTACTGAGTACCTCTATCTATCTAGTCTGATGTCTGTTAAATGCTTTAGTCATCATAAAGTACTATAGATTTATATGATCAGATCAGACTTGTACTAGATACTAGCTTCCCTTCAGATAGTGTCTTCAGTGCTTGAAAGTTATAATAATAGTTAAGAGCTTCTTATTATAAGTATCATATTATATTTCAGCATCAATGAGCTTGTAAGACTAGTAGGCCACTGGGTGCCATAGACTATCATCTTGGAGCTAAGATATGATTATAGCTACTGTATATGTTGAAGTGTCAGGCTCAATCTGAGTGCACTATGTAGGATTAAAATGCATTAGAAGTGGTGCTGAAGTGAAACACTCCTTAAGTTTATAAAATGTACTTTTAGTATTCTTCATTTAGAGAAAAGTGGGTTTCTTCTCACCTTTTTTTGTTCCTTTTGTTAGGTTGAATAAGGTACTGGCAATGTGGGAATAAACTTTGATGAAATGCCTATAGAAGTTAATGAATCCCAGAAAAGATTATACTTTCTTAATAAATGTTGATATGAGTTATTCTACTATAATAGTAATTCATTCTGATTTCATTTCAACACTGTCTAGCCCTATAATGAAACTAAGAAAAGAGACTTTTTGAGTAGCAAACTTACACTTGCTGCACTTCATGTATAAATAGGTGTGCTCTAAGTACTTTAAGACCTATTGAATATGTTCTCAATGCTCCTCCATGTTGTTGGAATATATGAGGATATTGTCAAGGTAGACTACACAATATATATTAAGGAGGTTGGAAAGAGCACTATTAATATATGCCTGAAAGATAATAGGAGCATTTAAGAGGCCCATGAGTATGATTATAAATTTAAAATGGCCATACTAAGTGTGAAATGCAGTTTTCCAATGATCTCAGAATATAATTAGTATATAGTAGTATGCATCCTGCAGATCCATCTTGATGAAAATCTTTACACTGAATAGGTAGTCCAACATCTCACTAATAAGTAGTAGAGGGTACTAGTTCTTAATTATGATACAGTTGAGATCACAGTAGTTAACACATAGTTATAATCTATCATCTTTCTTTGGTATAAAGAGGATTGATGCTTCTACTGGGCTCTTAGAAGGTTAAATTCATCCTTTAGCTAATAATGCATTTATGAATTCCTGAAGTGCTCTGAGCTTGACTTTGAAGAGGGAATAAATGGGCATAAAGGAAGGATTAATGTCAGATTGAAGGTTGATATGGTGTTCAGTCCCTATTAGTATAAATGTGCTGGAAGTAGTTTGTTCTGAGAAAAGATGCATAAAAGGCTCAATATAATCTAATAAATTAGATGAAAGATTTATATATGTATCTATAGTTATAGCTGATACTTTAATTTTAGATGCATCACTTTGCACTGATATGATAGTCACTAAATTGACTTTAACCCCAGTAAGTATCTCACCCATGACTTTCTTAGCTAAGATTTTCTCAAACTTTAACTCAGGTATGTTATTCTGTAGGATAAACTTACCATTCTGCCAATTAATAAGTAGATTAACTTCAACTAGCCAGGGGAAATCAAAGATCATATCATAGGTGATAAGTTTGATTGCATGGAAGAGTTGCTGAATGCTAACATCATAACCTAGTTAATTAATTATATTAACAGTTAGATTGTGCTCTTCAAATGATCTGATCATGTGACTGTTAACTGCCTTCACTGTGTGCAGGTTGCACATAATGGGCTCTAAACTATTTATCTTTACTTAGAATTCATTAATGAAGTTTACTTTTACTTCAGAGTTCATTAAAGTAAGAATTTACTTCAGGCCCAAAGAAGTGTTAATCTTTACTAGAATAATGAATGATAGGTAGCTCTTGCATTAGCTTTAAGGAAGAGTTTAAGTGGCCATTATGAGCTTAATGACATACTTTAATCATTTTTTAATGTAGGGTCTACATTCTGGGTGCAAGCTTTACACTCCTCAGTGGTGTAGTCCAGGTAGACTTTGTGGAAGTCACACCACTTCTTATTGGAGGAGTCTTATTTAGTCTTATCCTGATTATCTTACTTGCATTTTCTTGTATAGGATGGTGCACTGTCAGCTTCTGAATTGATAAAAAAGAGACTATTTTTAGATTTAGATTTCTCTTTGATGCATTTAATATGTTCTGAGAGATTCTATTCTATAATTATCAGTCTGTTTATAACTACATCATAGTCTATATCTTCCATCTTATCTGTATATTTATTGAATTTGTACTGGACTTCAGGAAGAACTTTCATATAGAGATAGCTCTTTCTATAATAGTCATTATAGAAGTATTATAGACATCCTTCTACTACCTGTAGCACCACTGTAAACTTATACACACTTTACACTTCTCATTGTTCCATCTTAAGATATTATACTTCTAAGTTACAGAAGGATTTATCTGGATTAGTAACTTGTTTCTGCATCTAATCTAGTAAGTAGGTTCAAGAAGGAAGTATTTCCATGCTCCTTATATACTAATATTAACACTTTTGAATGTTACTATTAAAATGAGTAACTACTTCAATGATTTTTCAATGATCTACTATGTTGAAATAGGCTAAGTCATTAGTATGATAAATAATGATAGCTGTTGTAAAAATCTCTAACTTCTTCATACTGCAGGCCTGAAACTTTTCAACTCCTTTATGTGAATTACATGAAGTTATACCCAGATTGTTCAGCTTTTCTTGCTAGAGTAGAATTTAGCCCAGAAGGGGCCATACATTTCCAGTGGACATCTAGGTTTATCTCATGTTTGCTGTGTTCAGTTGGAGGGAAAGAGGCTCTCCCAATACAGGATGAGGAGGTATTTAAACTTGAGGCTCATTAAGGGTAGGGATTTAAGCTCAGAGCTTATTCATAGTCACTTGGAGTACTGCATGCTCATCTTGAAGGTATTGAAGTTCCTATTTCATCTTAAGAGTAGTGATCTTAGTGATGAGGTGTTTAGACTCAGCCTGAATCTCTATAGCTGATTGGGGCAAGAAAGGCTTTAAAGAAGGGGTGTTCTCATGATTGGAAGGTAGGCTTTAAGCTGAAGGTATTTTTTGTTCTTCTGTCTGAGTAGTAGGTATAGTGGAAGTACCTCAATTTTTCTTAGAAGAGGCTATAATGAAATGTGAAATTAGCTTAATAGACTATCTCTTGAAGTAGAGCAATTAGAAACTGTGAGGATATAGACTGAATAGATAATGTGAAGAGCTTAATAGGAGGAATAGATTGAATATAGATATAGCTAAGATTAAAGATAGAGTATCTAAAGGAAAGTAGCTAATCACTGAGGTTTCTATATGTAGGAACCTCAGTGAAGGTATATATATAATTATGTGATAACATAAGAAATGACTAAGCAAGAAGTGAGTATGAGGTATTAACATAAGAGATGGATATGCTCCAGGCACATAATGTAGTTAATATGTGCTAGGCATGGTGATGATAAGGAGGTATATACTTATGCATGACAGTAAGATAGTGCAGGTAGAGTCTTATTGAGTAGGTATAGCTCTTTATAATAGGTAAGTATAGTAGTATCTTACAGGGTAAAGGTTGATTCCCATAAAGAGACTTTATATTTAAGTTACTTTATTAGATACTGGAATCCTCATCTGCAGCAGTAGCAGTTGAGGATGGCTTTAATCTTATATTCTATCTCATTATTTTCTCTGATGATGCCAGGTGGATGTCAGTTGGTGATCTCTTGTGAGGAGAATGGGTTGATAGAGGCCTTATGGAGTAGATTTATATGAAATATGTTATGAATTCTAGGTGGTGTGTTAAGATAGTAGTTATGATTTCTCAGGACCTTAATGATGGTGTACTTGGCATATTGATAGTTAAGTGTGTGAGATGAGTGATTAATTATGATGTTTTAGAGGTCTAATCAGATCTTATCATCTACCTTATAGTATTTAATGGGATTTTAGTAGATATTTATGTGATCCTGTTAGTTTTACTGAGCACTGACCATGGAGGATTCAGCCCACTTGTGGGCTTATTAGAGTTTTGAGATGATGGTATCTGTGATTTGAATTGAACTGTAAGATGAAGTGAAAGATTTAGATGATTTAGTAAGATTGAGGATTTTAAGGTTATAATTATATGAGAGGAAAAATGGGCTGATACTAATACTAACAGCATTATAATTATTAATTGTAAGTTTAATGTACAGGAGGAGTTCATTTTAGTTATCCTGAGTGTATAAATAAAACTTTTAGAGGTAATTCTTAGTTGTCTGGATTATATGTTCAGTGCTACCATCAGTTTTGGAATGATAGGCAGTTAAGAGGTGTCAGAAGATCTTAAGGAGCTAGTAGATTTAGGTTTAGATAGCTCTAATAAACTAGGTTTTATGGTTCAAGATAATTATATAGAGTAGATTATATTAATAATAAAATAAACTTTAGAGGAAGGTTTTAGCTACTATAGGTATATTCATCTTCACACAGGGTTTGAGGATAACACCTTTACTAAGGTAGTTAATAATGATAAGGATATTCTTGCAGCTATTACTCATAAGGAGGTCTACTATGAAATTAATAGTAATATTATACTAGACACATTTAGAGATTGAAAGAGATTTAAGTAGACTTTAGTAGTAGTTCTGTCAGATAATAATGAATCAGCAGACATTATAGTTTTAGATGAACTGTTAGATATTCTGAGACATATTAGGCTAGTAGAAATCTTAAGATAAAATTCAGTAGAATACTTTGTAGTCTGAATGGCCAGTCATCAGAGAATTATGAGTTTCTTACATGATTTAGATGTGTAATAATTCTGAATCAGGAATCTACTACCTTCCCTAGAAGTATAGTCAGGAGTCAGGATCTATAGAGCATTTAGTGATGTTAATATAGGCTTAAAGTTCAGATAGAAAATAGCAAGCTTTGTCTTGAATAACCTAGGTCATTATCTGAAGGTATTTATTAGAGGTGGTAGTAGTGTCTCAGAGTCCCTAGAGTAAAGATGAGGTAGTTGTAATTGATAGAATAATAGATAAGACATATATTACTTTATGTAGTATTACTTTGAATTCTTTGAGGATCTATAGATCTAATAGTCTCTATTTGTGGTTTACTTAGTGGGTGTTAGAGTCTTCAGAAGGCATATTTTATTTATATTAGGAGAAAGTGTCAGCCATGGAGTTCTCTATATTAGGGCAGTAATGAATTGTAAAATGAAAGCAACTAAGGAATTTAGCTCAGTATATTTAGTATTCAGAGAGTTTGTGGGTCATCATGAAATATCAGAGATTCTTATAATCTATAATAATTTTAAAGTCTTTCATATTGTGGAGTTTAGAGTCTCATTCTTCTAGACATTAAATAATAATGAGAAGTTTCTTATCATAGATCTCATAGTTAGCTTCAGCAGGGCTGAGCTTCTTAGACATGAATGTGCAGAATTGCAGGATATCTTTATTATCTCATTGCATGAGAGTATTACTTATAATATAACTAGAAGAGTTTATTTTAATCACTATTGAATGATTAGGATCAAATGTGATGAGCATTAAAGTAGAGACAAACATCTACTTAAGGTATGTAAATGCCTTGTCTGCTTCCTTAGACCATTGAAACTGCTGGTCTTTATGTGTGAGATTGGTTAGTAATCAGATAATGTCAGAAAAATCTCAAATGAAGTGTTAATAGAAATTTGTGAATTCTAGGAAATCTTATATGTCTTTTATGGTTATAGAGGCCTCCTATTTGAGGATAGCAGTAATCTTTTTGAGGTCTATATGAACTCCCTTTCCTGCCTCTATGATGAAGCTGAGGTAGATTATCTCTTAGACTTTGAAGATAGATTTATTAATGTTGATTGAGAGACTATACTTGTGGAGGCAGATAAGAACTTTTCAGATGTACTCTTAGTATTACTTGTGGGATCTATTGATGAAGATGAGAATGTTATTAAGATAGATAGAAGTAAATTCATCTAAATAGTTTCATAAGGCCTAGTTAATGTATTTCTGGAAGGTGCTCAGGGCATTTATGAGATTAAAGGAGGTAACTATCCATTCAAATAGATTATATCTTATGTGAAAGGTAGTTAGTCATTTGTCTCCTTCTATGATTCAGATCTTATAGAATGTGGAAATGACATTTAGCTTTATAAACTACTTGACTTGGCTGATCTATTTGAGAGTCTCATTGATTAATAACAGTAGATAATAATCTTTTTGGGTGAGGTAGTTAAGGCTCTGATAGTTGACATAGAATTAGAGGCCTTTACCTGGCTTTTTTATAAAGAGTATGGGTGTGCCTACAGGTGAATTGCTAACTTAAATGAAACCTTTATTCAGAAGGTCATTAAGGGTCTTGTAGAGTATAAATAGCTCATCATATGATATGTTATATAGTGGTTCTTAGGGTAGCTGAGGGTCTTTATCATCTGTCTTCTCAAGTTTGATATGATAATCATGCACACTGTGGAATGATAAGAGCTTCTTAGTGACCTTATAGTTAAAAATATTAAGGAATTTGTGGTAGTATGGAGAGAGAACTATTACAGGATTAGTCTTTAATTTCTTAGAGAGTTATGAGAGAGCCTTCTCTATATTGATCATACTAATAGTAAAGATTTCAATGGGAGGTTAGGATTTGAATTTCTGATTGCAGCTTCAGAGGAGGTTATAGGCATTGATGGAGATTTAGTGAAGGTCAGTGATCTTATGAATATTTTTTTCAGAGATGTAAATGTCTTTAGAGAATATAATGCATTGATTGTAAGCATCAATGAGAGCTTGATGTTCAGATAATTATGATAGGCCTAGCATAAAGTTGTATGAGAGGTTCTTAATCTCATATATATAGGTATTTTCTTGGAGAAATCTACTAATATTAACATCAAGCTTCACCATGTTTTATATAAAGCTGCCTGTATCACCATTGACACCTTCAATCTTTTGAAGGTTAATTAGGATACATAGGAGGTTATGATGGTTAATCATATGAGAGTAAATCATTAAATAGTAATAGTAATTATTATCTATCATAGCATTCATATTAAAAGAATGATTAACTATAATAGGTATAAAAATTACTAGAATAGTTATTTTCTTCTCAAAGATCTTTCTATCTAACTCTAGGAGTTTCCACTTATGATTTTACATAAAAGCTAGTCTTTTCCTAAGTCTGACTTAGTGTCTTTAAAGTCTTCCTCCTCTTCAGGCTTGATTTGTATGTTTACAGACTGTATAAGCAGTTTTGAGAGAATATGGGTTCTATGGCAGTCAGTAGCTCTATGCCCAGGTTTATTGTAGTTAATGTAGACATCTTAAGTGCAGCAGTTGATGATGATGATAGTAATTATATTTAGAATGTAGAATGTATTTGTATGAGTAAGCTCTATAGGCATTCAGTTCATAATGTTTAGATTCTTTAGTAGAGAGGTCTTAAGGAAGGCCTCCCTGAAGATGGTAGAGGTATCACCATAGATTTAACCCTAAATGGCCTTGATCTCAGACAGGTTGTTCTCTATACTGTGAGGCTTTATATAATATTTAAGGTATATGGAGGGTTCAATGGAGGTGACAGTCTGCTGCAGAAGTTCAAACTTGATGGCCTTTTTAAGTAGGGCCTTTTTGACAGTATTATTTTATAGCTAATTACTAGCTTTTAGGATCTTCTGATTAAATCTCAGAAGAAAGATGGAGAGTGGATTAATTTTCTGGTAAATACTATGTGGTCAGGTCAGAGCCTTCTAGGCTACTAAAGAGTTGGAGAAAAGAATGTCAAGCTGATTGAGAATAATATTAGAGATTATAAGAATGAGCTTGATATTAGTCTTCATCTAAGAATAGAATCAGGTGATGGTAGTGCCAGAGAGTTAGATGTAGATGTATCAGGTCTGATTAGTGAGAGATCTAATTGCAAGACTATTCAAAGCAATTTTGGCCTCTACACTGAAGTGCTAGGCAGAGTATTTAGAGACTTATTTGCTCATGAATTTCTTAAGGGTGATGAGTCTTTCTTTCAGGTGTCTTGAGAAGTCCTCAAAAGAAGTAATCAGATGAGTAGGAGTTAGAATAGGAGCTAAAGTTAGTGTGGGTATATGATTTTATTTAGTAATGTAATTAATCTTATTTGCAAGTTATTAAATGAAGTTTCAGAATTTAGTATCAGGGCTCTGAGAAAAGGTACTATCTTTATGTGGAGAGTTTATATTTATAATGAATTTAAAAGATTATTTAGATTTAGAGAGTTCAGAGGATTCAGAAAGTTTGAAGGATTCAGAAAGTTCAGAGGAAAATCTTATAAAATATTAGTATGAACTGTTAGGGCTTTAGGGTTTTTCACTGATATATTATCTAGTGAAGCTGAGCTAGGTGAGTTGTATTTCAGATTTCAGAAGAGTTTACTGTACATGTAGGTTGCATTTGAAAGAATCTACTATATATATAAATCATGTTTAGAGAGTGAATATAATGAGGATCTCTAAGAAGAGATTAAATGAGTAATTACAAAATGTAATAGGTGTGCTCTGATAAGTAAATTGTGTGAGCTATATGCTAGAATTAAGATTGTAATTACTAGAGAAAGAAAGAAAAAAGGAAAAGGAATTGTAAGATCATGTGATATAAATAGAAGGGAATTATGTGAGGTTAGAGTGAATAAATATTCATATGAAGGCCTGGTCAGAGGCATCCAATTAGGCAGTTAGAGATTAGGCAAAGTTTAGGTGAGCTATAGATATAGGGTATAAGGGTATAGCTTTTCATATATTTAGTACACTTATCATTCTGTCAGTAGGGGCTTGAGTTGTCTAAATCACACAGTCTGTAGATCATATGCTTACAGACCAAATCACCTAGTTTGTTTATATCCTTAGTGGGGCTTGGCAGCTCAATGAATATAACCTCATTGATTGTATCTAGCTATATGAACTGTTCACTGTTCTTAAGCCAGACTAATAGGTGCATGTGAGGTAGTTTATATTTCTAATATTTAATTATTTATACCCTAGTTAGCATCTTATCAAATAGCATCTCCTCTCTAAGAGCATGTAGGAAATGAATGATCTTCATTGCAAAAACATGTACAATTAAATCTAGGCAATTTGTAGTAGTCTGACTAGAGAGTAGCTCATGGGTGATTTCCTCCCAGCTGGGGTTAGCAGTGAATGTGATGAAAAGGCTGGAATGACTGTAATTAGTAATAATTATCATGAAGTCCTGAAATAGCTTATACATATAATGTTTACTGTCTATATGCATTGCAGGTAGTATGATATAGTGGTTAAGATACTTATAGTTAGTATCACCTATCTATATGATATCATGCAGGTTATTGTACTAATTCATACAGAGCTCAGCCTAATAAGTATAGACCTAGTTGAGTTATTACTTATTAATATTAGTATAAGTATCAATTAAATACTACTAGAAAAGATGTTTGAATTAAAATAATAAATTATTCATACCATCCCATTGAAAAAGATTATAGACATACTAATCATATAGACTCAGATTATTACTATTATGATTATTAATGTTATCTGCAGCATCATTTAGTTTCTTATCAACTACCTTTCTCTTAGTGTTAATGACTGTCTGAAGCATGTTAATATACTAGCCAGACTTACCCCATGAAAAAAGTAAAATGTAATGTAAAGAAAGATATAATAGACTGTAGGCATCAATTCAGATAAGTCTCAGAGTCACCTCTAACTATTATAATATCAAATGAATAGTATGAGAGTATATATAGATATCAGCAGGGGTATTCTATATGATAATGATGACTTTAGATGCTATTAAAAGATTCTCATAGTAATAGTTATTATCTACCTCTAGCTGCACAACAGAGTTTATACTAATGCATGCAGTGGGGTTGTCCCACAGGATCTCCCAGGTAGATTAATATAGGCAAATAAAAGGGTTAATCTTATATATGAGTAAAAATGAATCATTAGCAATCAACTCAGTAGGGGCATAAATAGTTAAAAAGATGAAAAATTAACTACAATTAACACATTATAGATATAATTAAACACTTTAGAACATATAGTGAAGTCTATACTATTTATAATATTCACACTGAACTATAGATTATAAATTTAATTTTATATAAAATATGTATTCTTCCCAGTCTTCAGCTTTAACAGCCCCTGTAGGTGGCAGAGCTCACTTTATATTTAAAAAGGAATAAGGCTACTTACAGATAAATTATTTAGACATGAGTTCTATTTATATTTAATGGATGTAAATGCTAGAGCCAAATTATAGTTATATATATGATTTTGAAAGTGTCTGATATCAGCTGAATCATCATTATATAGCTCATGTAACTTCAGGGAGAGTTCTCTAGCAGAAGGTAATTTAACCTTACTATCTGCATAGTAAGTAGAGAACACAGAATGGGCCTTTAATAAATTACTTATATACTTATCCATCTAATACTTAGCATTACAGGTAGAGTAGATAACATCCATGTGACCAAAATCTAATAGCTGTAGATAATATAGGTAGGAATGAAAGGCTCATAAAGGTAGACAGCAGCTATGAGTAGATAGCTGCAGTGAGAGGGGTGTAGCTGAACAGGGATTAGAGATAGACTCAGATGTGGGTGTACATGGTAGAGCTTAAAAAATAGATGTAGGAATAAGTATAGATTTACTCTCAGGGGGGTTAGTCTTTAAAGTAGTAGTCAGGCATTTATATTTAGCCTTACAGGCATGCTTGTGATTGAGCAGCCTGCAGTCAGTATAGTTCTTAAATAAATATAGACTGAACCAGAACTCATATGACAGGCAGGCCTGGCAGCAGGTATTACAGTGAGAGATATCAGTAAGCTATAAATTAAGCATAGAGATAGTCATATTACTTAATGGTAGACAGCTCTGGCCTGAGTGTGCAGGGGGACTTCAGTAGTAGTTACAGTCATCATAGTAGTAACAGTCAGAGCATGTAGAGTAGAATGTGCCACTGAGACATAGAAATGAGTCTACAGGGTGAGAAGCTAAGCAATTAGAACACTGTTATATATTGAAAGACATTAAAAGATGTATAAAAAGCAGTAATGAATGTAAAGATAAGATGTAGCAAGCTATAGGAAGAAAAAAACATATTATAGAAAAAGAAAAGAGGGTAGGTGTAGAGCTGTAGATCTAAATATTAGTGTAGAAAAATAATGTTATAGAATGTAATAAGTTATATTTGATTTTAATGAGATGTATATGAGGTCACATTACTGTGTTTTCTGCATGATATTTTCCCATGTTTCTATAATTAAGGAGAGAGATCATCATTCATCACCCTTCATTGACAGAGCAATATGCACAAGGTTCACCACAGCCACTTCCAGAATATTCGTCAGCATCCCAATCCGGGTTTTGATTCCAGATTGCTCCCTCTCAAATCAGATCGGATTTGATCTTGCGTTTCGTTAGTTATGTCAGCTGCAGCCATGTCCAACCCCAACCATGTCGTACAACAGCAATACCTTCCCCTCAATGACAACGCACGACGGACGTTTACCGCTTTTGTACCCTGTGGTTCATAAGGGTACGCATAAGGCAAGCCAGTCCCCGGCTTTAGCCGTTGCTTAGGTTTGATAACTACTGGTATGATTAACCACGCACCAACGAACAATGTACTGTATGCGCTTTATCAACGCCTAGCTGCATAGCCAGCTACCAGCTATCTTACGCAACCGATCTTCTATTTACCTCACCTAATAATAGCCATTGAGCGAAATGCTCAGCAGCTCGAAATCCAGTCCATCCCTCAACGCCGCTGGCTTACGCAAACAGCGAGTAAATGAGAACAATGTCAATTTTTCCAACGGGATTGTCTCCTCACTACCTCATACATTAGCTAGGGCATCAACTATCTCTTAAGCCACCTGCCTGAATTACATTGCAATATGTCCTGTATATGCACCGATGTTATCCTCAGCCCACCAACAAACCTACCTTCCCTCCACCAGTTTACACATGACATCAAAGCAAGGGAGATAAGCCCCATGTCACCGCCAACAATCCCCCGACCTCCACGCCGTCCCAACCTGCCAGTTCCAAACTCCCTCCCCCATCTCCCTTCGTACCACCAACCATAGGGGGAATGAAATAGAAACCCAACCCACAACCGACAAGGAATTCAATATCAAGCCAATCAAACTCACCTGTATTGACAAAATCAGCCCAAAGATCCCTCCTAATAATGACGTTCTCGCAGCCCTAAAGTTGAGACGAACTGACCTTGTCAGAGACAAGGTCCTAGCCCCCATTCTCGAGAACTAAACTTTGCACCCGCGCGCGACGCTTCATGATCGTTTGTCAGGACAAGTCGTCCGAAGCGGCCTGAATTTACCCGTTGCAGCTACTACGTCAGGTAAATATTCGATCTGTGCTTGTCCTTCAACTACATTCACGTTGGCATCCACAAGTGCAACCGAAGCTGACCCACGAACCACCTCGTCGCGCAGCCGCTTCAGCTCAGCATCCTTGACAAGCAAAGATTACCTGTACTCAGCAATCAGGCCCTCACTCATGGGTCAACTCGCGCTCCTGACACTTGGGCTCCTCAAGGTCCCATAATTTGCAGTAGGCCCTCAGTTTCAGCAAGTTCCACTGAGACTGGTGGCTCACTGCTTTCAGTTCCCATGACCTGAGTATTCGAAGCGGTAACTTAACTTGCCTCCATTACTACAAGCAGCATGACTAGGCCAAGATAAGCAGTAATTGATACATACCTGACCAGTTTTGCAAAACATCCCTTTGGCCTGTCGGGTTTCTTCTAGCTCTTTTGCAAGGCTACTGGCAGCTTATGGGATCAGTAATGTCTGCTTGATGGATACCAGTTAAATATATAAATCAATCAAATTTTTAGGAACTCACTTCCTTCAGGAGAAAATGGCAACTATTCTGAATATATGAGTGCTCTCATACCCCAATGATTTCTCTAGATTACAGATCCCGAGTAGTACTTTTTAACAGCTTGGTCCAGTGTTAAAGGAGAATGTCAAAGTTGCCTCTGCTAATGCATAAATAAGTTATAGGTTCAATTCCTTGGTATTTCTACAAGACTTTCATGACCTCGTTGAGGAAGTACTGAAAGCTATTTAGCTTGTCGTAACATTCGGCACTCTTAGACACTAGGGAAATCTTGATTTATTTTGGAGAGAAGCCAGGCTCGCGTGCGGGTGCTATGTAGGCTAGGGGGCTGTTATATGGTGGGGGAACTTGACATACGAACCGCTGTGAACGACATGATAGTAGAGTATACAAATAGTTGCCCATGACTTAATTCTCCAAGACATATGTAATGTAAGAATGTCCTGAAATAGCCCTTATTCAAAGAAAACGAAGGTAAAAAAAAAATCAATCCCATCCACATCCCTAAACCCAATCACATAATATTCCTACCACGCCGCAGCCCTCTTCAAAAACAAAAACTCCTCCCTATCCCCCGGAAACTCCACGCCAACTTGGCCCGCAATCTCCCTCACCAACTCGATAACACCCATCATTTCCGCGCCGGAGACGCCGAGGTTTCGACAGCCGAAGAAGTGTCTAATAGATTTAAAAAAAAAAAGGTATCATATTGTCAGCATAAATCACATCACACGAGGAACAAGATCAGGCAAGAGGTTCATTTCCTAAAACCAAGTACAACTCCCAAAACCAAGGTGAAAGAAAGAAAGAAAGAAAGAAAAAGAGAAAAAAAAAAAAAAAAAAAAAACCAACTCACCCCTTCCCCTGCATCCCCACCCCATCCCCCAAACAACACACAAACTCCAACACCCCCGTCTCCGCAGCCCCCACCACGCTCATCTCCGCCATCAAATCCCCATACACACTCGAAACCGCGAAATAGCTCAGATCCCCGCCCGAACTCGCGCCCATCGACTCCAGCACGCGCTCCGTGTGCTTGGAGTAGATGCGGGAGAAAAACTCCTTGCCGCGCGCGTAGCGGGCGGGCGTGGAGAGGTTGGCGCGGAGGGGGTGGGCGGAGTCCGCGAGGAGGTGGGGGATGAGGGTGGTTGGGTGGGTGGTGGAGATGGTGTTGTGGAGGGTTGTGAGGGCGTTGATGGCCTGGGTGGTTGTTAGGAAGATGGAAGGAAAGAGAAGAAAATAGTCGGGGGAAGATATACCCGTGGAAACCCAACTAGCACGCTAGCTTTCAGACAGCTCTCGCGTATCCGTCTTGCGATTGTGAGGAGCTGTTGTTGCCGTGCCTCTTCGCTGACATTGGTTTGGTTGTTGGCGCTCTCATCGGCGCATCGCTGGCTGATATACCGCCACAACGCCCCGACGGTGGCTTCCTGGTGGAACGCCAGGAGCGCGGCGGTGGCGGCGAGGTACCAGAGGGAGGTGGTGCCTGTAGGACTTTGGTTCGGGATGAGAGTGGAGATGCGGTCGAAGTTTAGGGAGGGGATTGGCTTTTGGCTGGTGGTAGGGTGGGTGGATGATGAGGGGGTGGTCGATGGGGTTGAATCTGAGGATGAGGTTGAAGTGGAATATGCTCGCCGATGGCTAAGAATACCCCCCTGCGAGGGGATGGTAGTTGGAGGTTGAGGTTGGGGAGTGGTAGTAGCGGCAGTAATAGTACCCCTGAGCACCGGCTGCGGCAGCACCGGCTGCGGCTGCGTCTCCGTGTGTCTCTGCCCCGGCGCACCCCCTGAACGAGACCGCGTAGAAGCACTCGAACTCGACGACGCGCGTTTCCGATACAACTCGACAAGGCCCCGTAGGTAGTCATGCATGTTAAACTCGTGCTGTTGGTGATGTACACAGCTCTGATTTAGTCTTCTTCTCCTCCATCCTCCCGTGGCTGGTTCAGAACCACTCAGCAAACCGTGAGAAAGCGATGAATAAGCCGACGCCTGTTGTACATATACATGGAAATATCCATGGGCAGCAGCAGCAGCAGCAGCAGTAGTAGTAGTAGCGGGGAATATGAGAGCAGCACGTATTCCTTTACGTGGGGTAGTTCTCAGCTGCCGTCTTATTATGGCCGGCGTCGGAGACCGGGCTATAGAGGGGATCATGACACAAATAATAAGATGGTGGAAATGGGAAAGGGGATCAGCCCCATGTATGTGTGCATGTATGTCCAGTGACAGCAGCGCGGGGCAGACGGCCTTTGTTGGGAATCCCGAGATATCTCATATTCGTGCAATCTCGCTTAGAATTAGCATTTACATAGCCACCCACATTCCCTCATACAAAATAGCTAGGGTTCCTATGAACCACCATTAGTTTTACAATATCATTCAATTTGTATGAGATTTTACCTCTATATGCAATGTTTAATGCTGACAGTTATGAGCCTGGTGATTTCCATTGCATATTTGACTTGATTTTTATTGTTATTATCATCATTTCATCATTTTTCACCCTATACTGCATGCTTTTCACATGAAACACTGATATCCTCTGAAAAAAACCCAAGGGAATGTCCCCTAGATCCATGAGATCCATCAAAAATGGAGCTATAGAGCTTCATGAACCAAGCTTTTGAATGCTAGAAGCTCTATATTAATTGAAAAAATAAGGCCATGTGAGTACCTCTAATAGTCTGAAAACTAAAAAAGTGGAGCTCTTGAAGCTCTATCCACCTCACCATGTCTGATGCTACTACTCAATGTATGATAGTAATGCTGAAGAACAGTAAGGATTAGGAGATTTAATATATGAACATTATATTAATAGTGAGTAATCATGAAGTTTGTGATTATATTGATTTAATAAAGGAAGATTATTGGCTGGAAGTAGAAGAATCTGAGATTGAGAATAATAAATCTGAAAAATCATTTGAAAAATAGGTAGTAGTGTACAAAAAACATCAAATAGCTATGAATAAGATGTATGACATTATCATAATATCAGTTTTGAGAGTAGAGATAGAGTATGTCATGAAGGTAGATAATATTTATATTAAAGATATCATCAAAGCACTGTGATATCATCTCTCTCTCACTACTAAAGATTGAAAAAATGAAGTTAGAGATTGATATAACACTCTGATGAAGAAACTAAATAGTAAGAACATTGAAAAATGATTAGATGATTAATCTATAATTCATGAAGAGATATAGAATGTAAAGATTAGAGATCTATTCAATTTAGAGAGTGATTTTTTGATGGCTAATTAAGTAATTAATCTGATGATTGCTGAAGAATTTAGATCCATTATCTCATATAATAAAAAAATGGGCACAAATATTATTGACTTAGAATAATTAGTCAGAGAGATTAAGATTTGATATTGTGAGATAGAAGTCTTAAAAAATAGTTATAGCACTATTTTTATGATCTTTAGCAGCCTGGGTGGGGAAAAGGAAGAATCCACTAACAGTGTGAATCTGCCTGCAAAAAACTTATAAAAGGAAGCTAAAGATTCAAAAAAGAAAGGTAAAAAGACTCACAATCCATGTATCTGCAGTAAACCCAGACATTCAGTAGGAAATTGCTGGTATCTCAATCCTACAGTAAGACCTAAGTGATTCATGGGTTATGATGATATACATAAAAAGGTGGATGAGGCATTAAAAGATGAGAAAGTCAAGGTAAAGGTTAAAGTAGAGATTGAGAAGGTAAATAGTAAGATTAGTGTAGGCCTGCAGATAAATCTCTCAACTATTTATTAAATATCTTTAATCTTCTGTAAAGCTGTAGATAGATTATTAATTTTGAGTGTTAAATCTAGCTCATTAAATTATTCATTAAGAGATAGCTGAGTGTATGATACAGGCAGAGAATCTCACATTTACAATGATAGGTTTAGATTTATTAATTTTATAGAGAAATATAATGTGTCATTCTATATAGATAACTTCTATATAAAAATTCAAGGTTATGAGACTATTATCATATATCTCATAAATCTAATGACCTGAAAACATTTTGTGGTCATACTATTTAATATGGTGTATGTTCTGAATTTTCATATAAATATCTTCAGCTGGGTAAGATCATTTGTGAAAGGAATCTCACTACATATAAAGATAATGATGTTAAGAGATAATAGAAAGCCTTAAGTGTTACTTACATAAAGAGGTAATCTCATGTGTTTAGAATATAACTCATGTTTAAATATCATATCAATATCAACATTCTCTGCCCTCATCAGATATAGGAAACATTTTAAGGTGCTAAAGATTTCAACAGTGTCAGTAGAGGTCTAGTATAGACAACTGGGATATAGTTTCAAGGCCTTAATTACTCACCTGCAGAATGCATCTGAAGGCATAATTATAGTAGGCAAATTCATGAAAGAAGGGGAGAAAGAGTTAGATTCTCATCTGCAAGGAGTTGTATATCACTATTAAATGTGTGAGCTCTCAAAAGCAAAAAATCAGATATCTCACAGGCTACATGTCTACTCTATCAAACCATTCAAATGCCTCCATATCAACCTTATAGAGAATAAGAAAGATTACTATTATGATTAGTGGTAGATGATGTATTTTACATGTGATTTCTTATGATTTCAGATTATATAAAATGCAGTTTATAAGTTCAAACTCAAGAAAGCTCTCCCTGCAGTTGTGAAATGAATTAAATGTCAGTTTAATATAGATGTCAAGATTATACATATTGATAATAAAATGAGTATGTATTTGAATGAGATAGGTAAGTAAATTCTAGAAGAAGGCCTCTCAAGAGAGTTCTCATCAGAATATATGCATGAACAGAATAGTGCAGCTGAATATGCAGGCATACTGTTAATTGAAAAAGTAAGATGCTTGTAGATAGATGAATGCTTATCCTCAGAGCTCTCACTCAAAATATATATGGTAGCTGGCTATCTCATTAATCAAACCCCTACACATCTATTAGGGTGGAAGTCATCATTACTAGCTCTATAGGAGCATCTCAACCTCCCTAGTAAGTCTTCATTTGCTCATCTATGCATATATAGATGTTATACATATATAAAGATTCTGAATGAAGTTCTCAATCATATGAGAGCTTTAAAGCTAGAATCTAGAGTACATGTTGATTATCTCATTGAATATAATTTAATAAATATCTGAAGGATTTGGATTCCATACTTACAACACATTATAAGAATTAGAGATGTAGTGTTTGATGAATCAGTTCAATTTGACCTACAGAAACCTCATATTAAAGAGCTACTGTAAGAATTCATTACAGATGAGATTGCTGAGGTGTTGTAAATACCTATAATTAAATCAATGATCTCTGAGGTCTACAAATAAAATGAGATGCTGGATTCTGCCAATATAGACATTTTCTGCCCTGAAGATGTTGAACAAACAGAAAAAATGGCTGAATCTGGTAATAAAAGCAGTCAAAGAGACACAAATAAACCTTTAATGTCTGAACCAACATTAAAACTGTAGGTTCAGAGGGGTGAGCAGGTGGATGAATAGATTAATAGAGAGGTTATTGAATCTGATGATCTCAGTGGCTAGCTGTAGAGTAAACTACAGGCCTTGCTAAGTAAATATGAGGAGGTGTCTGAGCAATTTCAATCATCTGAATTATCTAATATCTTACCTCCAGATCTCTTTAATTAACCAAATTGAGTGTCATGGGTGCATGAGATCTCTATGGACTTCAATGAATTAAATATAGTCTCTAGTAAATAAGTTAGACATACTATATACTTTAATAGAATTGAATGCACAAAAAATGACCCTACTCAGCAGTTTTGTGTAATATTTAGTGTAATTATAAACCTCATGTCATAGAAAGGGAGCAATGTGTGATTGCATAGAGATAAACTTCCTCTGCTACTAAATTATTGAAACTTGCTAAAAATGCATAAATATAGTGAGGATTTCATTAACACTGCAATCTGGGAATAGGAGATAATTACTCAGAAGGATACATACAAAATAGTGCCTAGGTCATTTAAAAACATGTTAGTGATTCCTCTACACTGAGTGTTTACCTATAAATTTAATGATAATAGATTTCTCAATAAGTTTAAAGTATGTATCTGCATTTGAGGCAACCTTCAACCTCCCAGTGAAAAGGATATGAGAGCTCACATGCTTGCTGGCAGGATGTACCACATGTTAATAGTAATAATAGCAGCTTTTAACCTTAATATTAAGTAGCTTGACAGTATAAACACCTTTATAAATAGCAATATAGATGAGGAAGTCTATTATAAACTGCCAGACAGATGATAGAGACTTTCTAGCCTTACCTTCTTAAGATAATCTCTTATCTCACTTAAATTGAAAAAAGGCCTATATAGATTACATTGCTCACCACTGCTTTGATTGAATGAAATCATAAAAACACTGCTATATATAGAATTCACCCCTTCATCTGATAATAGATGCCTCTTTTCAAATGATTGAATAATCATTTTCTTCTACATTGATAATTTTATTACTCTTTTAGATAAGGATGATAAAGATGAGAGAAATCAGGTAGTTTAAGAACTCATAAACACATATAAGATCTATAATATAAGAAAACTATGTTGATTCTTAAACACTCATATCATTTAAAATAGAGTGAATTTGAAGCTCTGAATCTATCTCAATTTCTATATTAATAAGTTGATAGCTACATATCACCTTGAGTAGTCTCTATAAACTCATGGAGCACCTCTTACAGGCACAAAACTTGAGGCCTACAAGGCTAAATTAATTCCCATAAAAATCCATTATTACCAGCAACATGTTGGATCTTACATCTATCTAGCTATTATTATAAGACCTGATATTATATATACTGCATCAAAGCTCACATTCTTCATGCAGAATCCATCAGACATTCATTCTATTAAGATAAATCACATCATCATTTATCTATAAGATATACAGAACTATGTCATCTAATATGACAGTAGATATAATAGATTTTAACTCAAATAATCAATGAATTTATCTGTGAATTCAACTAAGCCAGTAAATTCCAATATAAATCCTAAAGTCATTGAATTCTCTAGCAATGCTAGCTTTGCAGATAATGCTGACCACCAATCTATAATCAGATATCTATTCAAAATGTATGGTAGCTCAGTCAATTAGAAGTCTGCTCAGCAGGCTATAGTAACTATCTCTATAATGGAGGCTGAACTTCTCATTATATCACATGCCAGATAAGAGGTTATATAGTGAGAGTAATTTCTCACTTAAATTCAATTTGACTCTGAGTATAAGATCTCTATTAAATGTGATAATACTCAAATAGTAGGGTTATTAAATAAGAGTGATCTGCAGATTAATATGCACCTTTACCATATTAATATATATAATAGTTAGCTTCATAAGTGAGTTCAAAGCTCTAATATCAATATAACCTGGGTCCCTATGATGGAGATGTCTGTGGACAGCCTGATGAAGGGTTTCTCACTGCAGAAACATCAAAACTTTCTTAAACATCTTGGTATTATTAATATTACCAATCTCATTGATATGCAGTAAGATCTGAGGGGAAAAGATTAATTCATTCATTTTCATCATTTTCATATGTTTTCATTGATTTTAATGTTTTCATTGATTTTTGATTCCTATAAGGAACTCACCTGGCTGGATATTCAATACCTGCACTACCACATTATTTTGATTTTTATTTCCTATTTAGGTAGTATGACTGGCCTCATTATGTTTGTTAAACAGTGCAGTGTGCACTGGGGGGGTGTGTTGGGAATCCTGAGATATCTCATATTCATGCAATCTCACTTAGAATTAGTGTTTACACAGCCACCCACATTCCCTCATACAAAATAGCTAGGGTTCCTATGAACCACCATTAGTTTTACAATATCATTCAATTTGTATGAGATTTTACCTCTATATGCAATGTTTAACGCCGACAGCCTTGTCTTCTTCTTGCGAGTGTATCAACGGGGATACGGACGAGATGGTGGGGACTAAAAACACGGCTCCGTGGTTGACGATTCGATTTTCACATGCTCGCTCTAACGCAGTCTTCAAGTCGCAAAGGTAACAGTAGAAATTCGTCTCGCGGGGTTGCGTTCCCTTTCCCCTCTGCGGCTAATAATGTTGATAACAGTCTCGGTTGAACGGTTTTCGGGGTTGGAGGTTGCGAATAGCCGAAAGGCGAGAGCAAACACGGCAAACACGCCAATACACCGACTACCGGTAATGCCAAGGCCGGCAGAACGGGAGAGCAGTTTCAGGAGTTCAATGATGATGCTATTCACAATACTATGTCTCTTGAAGAATCTATCTCTAGAGAAGAACAAAATACCACAGGCGGAAGGCGAGAAACAAAAGTGAAAATGAAAAGAGCCCGCCTTTCTATTCATAGTACTAATCACGCTTTGTCCGGCCAGTACTTCTTGATGAGATCCTTCTTGTTCACCTTCCCCATTGCGTTCCTTTCGATGTGATCAACGAGCTTAAGAATGGTTGGAATCTTGTAATGCGCCATCTCCTCTTTCAACTGGGTGCGCAGCGGCGTGAGTTCCAGCGTGGGAGTCTGTAATTGTCAAGTCAGCAACAAAATCTACTACTATACAGAGACGAATAGAAAAACTCACCCCAGGCCTCTGCTTCACCACGGCAGCCACGCGCTGTCCCCATTCTTCATCAGCAAGGCCCACAACGGCAACCTCCTGGATCGAATCCAGAGCCAA
This sequence comes from Emmonsiellopsis sp. PD_33, assembly GCA_032988165.1. NCBI lineage: Eukaryota > Fungi > Ascomycota > Eurotiomycetes > Onygenales > Ajellomycetaceae > Emmonsiellopsis > Emmonsiellopsis sp. PD_33. The sequence continues at coordinate 31,756 of JANTQF010000015.1, read as the reverse complement.
CATTTTCCTCTCCACCTCCAGCGCGGAAATCTTGTATCCACCCGACTTTATCAGATCAACCGATGCGCGACCCTGGATAAAGTAGGCACCGTTCTCATCTCGTTTAGCAACGTCACCGGTCTTGAACCATCCGTCTGGCGTAAATTCCTTCGTAGTAGCTTCAGGCCGTCTCCAGTATTCCAAGAATACATTATCACCCTTCACTTCAATCATACCCTCCTCATCGTCTCCAGCACCAGTGCCAACTACCTCGCCGGTTTCCTTATTCGTTAACCGAACCTGGACACCAGGCAACGGCCAGCCAACGCTGCCGTCGATTCTCTTTGCGGTTTCCAAGCCACAGCTAATGCCCATGCCAATTTCTGTCATGCCGTATCTCTCAAGTAGGGTTTGCCCGGTGATCTCAGCAAATCTGTTCCGAATTGGCGAGGGCAATGCGGCAGAACCACTGACGACCAATCGCAAATTATTGGCGCCTTGACGCGCATCTTGCTCCAGATCGGTCGACCGAATATTGGCATCGAAATAGTCGACCAATCTCGAGTACACAGTCGGAACAGCCATGAACATTGTCGACGAGCCTTTGTCGCACCATCTCTTCCACACAACAGCCGGGTCGAATTTAGGATGCATTTCTACCGTGACGCCGCTGAGGAGACTGGCACAAAGGCCGTTGATAATCCCGTGGACATGGTGGAGGGGAAGAACGTGGATAAGGTGGTCTGAAGAGTCGTATTTCCATGCTTTGACCAGGCAGTCAGATTGGAAGGTTATGTTCTTGTGTGTCGTAACGCAGCCTTTGGGGTTTGAAGTCGTCCCCGAGGTGTAGATCATCAGGGCCCGCCTGGTCATCGAGAGGGATGCATGGAATGGAGGTAGTGAAACTGTAGTTTTGTTCTCGATGAACGGGGAGAGATCGAAAAACGGTACCTGTGGGCGCGCATCTTGCAGAGGGCCTTTCAGCTGCGTGAATGACGGGTGGAGGATAATCAACGAAGGGTCGGAGTCGGAAATAGTATATACGAGCTCCTTCACAGGATGGGTCGTGCCTATAGCCATCAGCAATTGAATGCACCAAAGACATAATTCCTACATACACAACGGAACGCAGACGCCACCTGCAGCCCATACCGCCCATTGGCACACGACATAGTCATATCCAGCCGGGGCTAGAAACGCGATCCTTCGCTCATTCAAATCGCCCGGCGAAGTAAGCTTCAGCGTCTCCAGGATCTGCTTCTTCAAAACAGACACATCGGCCAGCAGTTGGGCGTAGGTGAAGCGCTGGCCCTTGGTCTGGTCGATAATTGCGATCTTCCCGGCGTCCTTGGAGGCATGCTTTTTGGCCGCCAGCAAGAGCGGGAGCGACGGTAGAGACGCCAGATCGCGCTTCTTCGATTGCTGCTGTCGATGTCGAATGAATTGAAAGGCGAAATAAGGAATCGAAACAGCCGCCACAGTGCACACAGAAACCAGCGCCCAGTTCTGCGGGCGGTCTCTCGAGGGAGTGACCAAAGACATGATTAACTATCTACAGTCTGCCCTTCTCCCTTCTTTCGCACAGTCAGTCTAGCAGTCGAGTTGAGAGAAGAGCGGTCGTTGTGCCACCGAGATTGACGTAAACCGGGCAGCGATGTTGCATCCAACCTGGGAGTGGAGGTGAATCCCGTCTGTCCATGCACATCATTAGCAGAATTCGGAGCAATGTTCCTTGGATTCTAATTTCTCACAGTCTGGTTAGGTAAATACCAACTTGAAGCAGTTTAGGTTGGGGATGAGCGACAACGCTATCAACGCCGAGTGTCAAGAACCACCACTCACAGCGGGAGGAGAACCCTGACAGCTTCAAGGAGTGTTTGCTGATCACAAACCAGCATGTTGCCGGTCTCCAGCTCGGTGCGTATCCAGCTCAAGCTCTCCGCAATGTTACTCACTCACCGCCGAGATCCTTGCACGGCTTGCAGGCAAATCGCACAGAGACCATGGCATTAGCACGCGGGGTAAACGGCTACTCACAGTGCTAAGAAATGGATGAACACAACAAAAGCAATGTTGTGGCTGTCGGTTTTCTCTTAAATCCTCCCAGACGCCCAGTATCCCCCTGGTCTGGTCCTCTTCTGGTTCTTCGAGCTGGTTGTTTGGCTCTTTTCAACCTCTCACAGCCAGTCCGCATTTTCCCATCCACAGCTTGAGCTATGGCCGACATCAAGCAGGAGGAAAAGGGCCTAGATATCTCCCCAGACACCAAGAAGAGCGCCGGCAATGTCGAAGAAGTAGGGAACAGCATGGCCATGGCCGAGAAGGCCACGGCTGAGAATCGTGACTATGCCGGTGCCATTGCAAAGACTGATCCGGTCGAGATCCGGCTTGTTCGAAAGCTGGATTATCGGATTATGGTAGGTCATTTTATCTTTTTCCTCTCATCAAATTACTAAAGACTGATGCTCGGGATTACAGCCGATTATTGTTGTCATGTACTTCCTCAATTACATTGACCGCAATACCCTCGCGCAGGCCCGGCTTGACGACCTCGAAAAGGAGCTGGGCATGCATGGAACACAGTTCAACACCACTATTTCCATCCTCTTCGTGGGTTACGTCTTGATGCAGATCCCGAGTAATATGTTGATTACTCGAATTTCTCCGAGTATCTACATGAGCGCGTGGATGGTAGTCTGGTCAATCGTATCTGGTCAGTTCCGTCTAGGCTTAGAGAGCTTTGATAACTACCTTTTCTTTTAGAAAATACAAATTGGAGCGCCTATTGACCTCTTCACAGCCTGCACCGCATTAGTCCAGTCTTATTCCGGCATGGTAGTGTGCCGATTCTTGCTTGGGATAACAGAGGCTCCTGTATGAGGAATCCCACTCCTTCTCTATCCACAGCATCTAATATTCAACGCAGTTCTACCCCGGAGCCACTTACGTTCTATCCATCTTTTACACACGGAAAGGTACGGACAAGCTTTCCCATCCTTGATGCCAAGCAACATCCGTATAAATAACCCATGGCCCCCTGACACGCTCAAAACAGAGGTCGCATCTCGAATTGCCGTTCTATATTGCGCCCAAATCCTCGCCACTGGCTTTGCTGGCCTAATTGCTGCCGGCGTATTCTCCGGCTTGGATGACGCGAGAAACATTTCCGGATGGAGATGGTATGTCTCCTACCCGCCAAAGACTATAACAGTAGTCGGACCATGTAAATCAGCTAACACGCCCCCCTCCTATCAGGCTGTTCATCATCGAAGGCTCCATCACCGCCGCAGTAGCAATTGCCGGATTCTGGCTGCTCCCAGACACCCCAAGTACAACCCGCTGGCTCAGCCAGAGCGAGCGGGAGCTCGCCCATGCCAGAATCGAACGGGACAAGATGGGCGACATTGGCGAGCAGGCATCTGTAATGGAGGGCTTGAAGCAGGCATGCAAGGACAAGCGGACGTGGATTTTCTGCCTGATGCAGAATTTCCATCTATCTGCCTGCTGCTTTAATTCCTTTTTCCCAACGTACGCCCCCACCCCCCACCCTCCCACCCCAATCATCATCCCATCCTAACCACAAGAAAAAAAAACAAAAACAGCGTCGTCAAAACCCTCGGCTTCGACAAAACCGACACCCTCCTCCTCACCTGTCCCCCCTTCATCTTCGCCGCCGCCGCCGGCATCGGCATGGGCTGGAGCTCCGGCAAATACCACGAGCGCACCTGGCACATCACCGCCGGCCTAGGCACCGCGCTGGTCGGCTTCGTGATCGCCGCGTGCACGCTAAACACTGCCGGGCGCTACATTGCCTGCTTCATCTTCCCCGTCGGCGCGTACTCGGTCAATTCGGTGATTATCGGCTGGGCGTCATCGACGCTGTCGCAGACGAGGGAAAAGAGGGCTGTAAGTTTTCCACCAAATCTACACTACCTACCTATACCTATATTATATATATATATATAAGACACTAACACGAATGATCCAGGTCGTCCTAGCAATGACCAACGTCGGCGGGCAGATCGGGTACATCTACGGCGCGTACGTGTGGCCGGACTACGACGAGCCGCGGTACGGGATCGGCTTTGGATGTTCGGCTGGTTTCGCGCTGGGCGCGATTGCGTGTGCGTGGTGGATGCGGGTGATTCTCAAGAAGGAGAATGAGAAGTTGAGGGCTGAGGCGGGGGCGGAGACGGTGAATTATTATGGGTATTGAATTGGGTAGGGATGGATAAATGCGGGAGCCTTTGTGTGTTTGAGGGATAGGGGATGGATGAGGTAAGGGGGGAATGTGTCTGTCTGATAAATGTTATTGGTTGGTCGGGGGTTAATAATAAAATAGGGGATGGAGGACCTACCTCTATAACTAAATAGCTATATAACCAATTACAAATATAATCATTTATCCAATGCAGTCATTCATTACTCACGGGGCTAAAATTCAAACCCAGCATACGAAGAAGTCAAATGACAATAGTATGAAATATGATAAACAAAGCTGGCTTGCAACAATTATTTATTAAGGTAGGCAGGGAAACTCCCCCCCCCCCCCCCCCTTTTTTTTTTGTAGAAAAAAAAAGTTGGAGGAACGGCAGGATATCTAAGTGGCTAGCAATTTAGAGGCATATTTAGCCTCTGTATTGAATAATTAAAGAAAAAAAAAGGGGGAAGGACTCCCAGACCTAGTACTAAACTATGAAGGGGTATCATAGTAGTATACGTTTAAGAGAGTGACTTATGTACAGAGTAGTCCGCACCTACCATAACCAAGAGAAAAATAATAAGAAGAACAATAAAAACAATAACTATAAGTAAAGGAACTGAAAGTAACCCGAACCACTCCCTATACTATACTATACAAACACCCAAATCAGAAAAAAACAATATCAATCATCGCCCGCTTCCTGCCACCATCACCATCACCATCACCATCACCATCCACCGCCGCAGCCCCAGCCCCTTCACCACTCCCAGCAACCGGCGAGGCTATCCCCAGATCCTACATCCTGACCAACGCATTCCCACCCCCACCCCCACCACTATCAATATTAGTATTAGTATCGCCGGGCGACGAAACCCGGATCATCAAGCCAGGGCTGAGGACCGGATCATCCCGGACCGCGGAGACCGGGTGGGTAAGGCTATGTCCATGCTGTGGATGTGAAGGATAAGGGTAGCTATGCGGGGCTAGATGAAGGGAATTGGACAAGGGCAAACGGGCTCGAGTCCCTAACTTTCGACTCAAGTTCCATTATGCGCTTATCTTTCGCCTCGTTTGAATCTCTCAATTTACGCGCCTCCGCTTCCACTTGCCGTAGGCGTTCCTTGAGGGATTCTGTATATTTTTATATAACTTGTTAGCGGGTCAGCTCTAACCTAACTACCAGACCATTGACTCACTCAGTGGATAACTAGATAATTTCATGCTCTTCGTCTCATAGGACTTATTAGGCCTTGGTGATCTCGTGCACGGGTGTTTGGCAGTTCTGCACTTTCTACATTGTATATCGCAGCATATATATAAGCCCCTGAACCAGACAGGGCCTGGAGGATACTAGGTATCACTGGCAATACGCACCGTCGGGAGGACCGCGTCACAGCGGATCTAGACGTCGTCAGTGAATACACCGCGCCAGCCCAATTGCCTGGGAAATAATCGAACCTTCATAAAATAACACCGATCACACACCCTAAACTTTCTCCACACCAACACAGCTGTCTCCTCCGAGCTGTTATCCCCATTGTCGCCCGCCTGGCCTTCGCGTTCAACGGGCCTATTCGCAAGAGCCGTCTGGTTCTCCATAAGGGTATGAGGATATTATGATGTCGAAGACAAAGACAAGGACAAGAACAGGAACAGCATCATCATCATCGTCCATTTCCCGCGTCTCCATCATCTATCTTGGATCCTTTTGTTTTGTTTTGTTTGTTGGGCGAGAGAAAGGCGAAGAAAGCGGGAGGGAGGGACAAATCATTCCATTTGCCTACACCATTGCTACATAGTTTCTGGAATCAAGATAAGGTTGACCAGCCGACGCATTCCCATGGATTAACCCGTTCAATGCGCCATGGACCAGGGGATGAGGATGTTGTTGAGCCGCAGGTCTAAGCTAGAGTTTGCGGGGACGGCTTAACTAGTCATCTGAACCCGTAGTTGATAAAAAATATGGATAGATAGATATGGAGAGGCGGAGAATGGAGGAGTAGAGGATATGGCAGATTGGATATGCATTTGCATTGCTACTTGCATTCCAGGAAAGTCAACCTAAGCAGCAGAAAGTAGTGCATTCATTCAGAAAGCAAAATAACTAACTTGCCAGCAGCTGAACTATGTAGCGAGCGTCATCAACGTCGAGTAGTACTAGTAACTATGGGTGGTGATAAGACAGTGGTGGAGAAGGGTTATAGGTGAGTAGGCAGGGCCAGGTTATAACAAACGCTGCGAAAAAAAAAAAAAAAAAACAATGTCGTAAGAATAGAAAACGAGACATCGACGCATGGGCGGGTGGTATCATTAAAATCATAAGCAAAACGAGAGGAAGAAACACAAGACACACCTCAAGGCCAAAACGAGACAATCGCATACCGCTCGCTGTAAAGAGAAAATCCAAAAGCACATCCAGGTCAATCAATCCCACTCCTCTGTATCCATCCCATCCTCAATCTCGATCGTCGTCCCCAGCGCCTCCTTTCCTTCCTTGATCATCGCCTTCAGCTGCTGATTTAGTCGACGAATACTTGCATCCTCCTCGCGTTCGCGCCGCCTAGCTTGCGCTGCAAATCGTTGCGCTTCAAGCGAAGCCGGAGAAGTCCCCATTTTAGTCGGACTACCTGCCCGCGCGGGATCGTAGGATGCGTGCTTGGGGCTGAAGTGGTGGTGGTGAGAGGATGACGATGAGGGCCGTGCTGCGGGAGTTAAGCTCTGTCTCCTTCCCAGTCCTAGTCTCCCAGCGGCAATCCTCCGTGGCGTTGGTGGGTGCATCGCATTGCTTTTCCTCGGGATTTTGCGGGCTGGGTGCGAAGGGGTATCATCTCTCAGACCTGTGTCAGGTTTCACCAAGACCCAATTGCCCTGCAATTCATCGGGGTCTCTGCGGGATGGCTTGTTCCGTTCGATGGGAAACTGGCCGGGAACCGCCCTTTCGTCCCTTCTATCAATAGAAAACACATCGTCCTTCTCAGCTCCGTTCTGCCACACACCCGGCTCCAAGGCCGGTGGTTGCGGCTGTTGTTCGGACGTCATTTCATATCCCTTCCCCCCTCCAGCGTAGAACCCGCGAAATGGGCCTGACCAGCAAAAGTCCCATACCTTGACAGCAACGCCGCCAACAATCTTCACGACCGTCGAGCCCCATCCACCCGGTGAACTGCTACCAACAGCATCATCCTGCCGTATCGAATCCCTCCTATTCCGTTTCCTTGTATTTCCCTCATTAGCCACAGAAGCCCTCGACAACGGCGTATCCACAGGTGTATGCATAGAATCCCGATACCGACTCGGTCTATAATCCAGCTCCGGTCCATTCCCGTCATCCGCGTGCTTCTCAAAGGGTGCAGACGGCGTATCAACACCGCCCGCGAAGCGATAGTCCGTGTTGACCAGCGGCGCGGGACTGGCTATCCGCGACAGCGAAGCCGACTGTTCCCCCCAGGCAGAGGCCCGATCATCAAGATGCCCTCGTGCATCATTAGCGCCGTCTCCATATCCATATCTGGCGCGTTTGCGACTCCCCTGCTCGGACCCGACGGAGCGACACAGCGATGAGGCGGCTGAGGGCGTTTGCGGAGACCGGTAGAACTGCGACCTGGCGCCGGCTAGGTCGAGCTTGGGCGGGATGGGGGCGTCGAGGATGAAGGCGCCGGGTATGGGAGAGTCGGAGAGGGTCATGGTGCGGCGGGTGTGGATGTGTGGATGGGGAGGTAGAGGATGTCGGTGGTGACGGGTGGTGTAGACGGCCAGGCAGGGAGCACGACGGGTCGCAATCTAGACTGCGAGGTCGATAGTTGTGTTACCGTCGCCTTGTGATTGGGGCTGACGGAGCAGCCGTGGGCTGGCGTGGCTGGACAGGTATTTATACCTGGAGTGTTGGTGGTGGCCGAAGTTGGATTTTGGTGAAGTTCGTTTTGGAGGTTGGGGCTGCCTCAGCAACGGAAACTGCTGGGATCATTCAATACTCAAGTTTATTTATTCGACATCTACAACCACCATATTCGACGTCATTAATCCAAGTTCCACTAACCAACACAAAGAGCATGTCCATTAACACTCATAGCTATCTACACACACTCCCCCCTACAGCTTCTGCGCCCTCCACGGCACGCCCGCCGCCGCCAGCGCATCCTCGCCGTCCACCAGCACACACCAGCCCTCGCTTCCATTGCCCCCGTCGCCCGCAACCGCCGCCTGGAAGTTGTCCCGCGCATATGCCAGCACCTCGTCGTCAAACGTGCCCGGCTGCAGCCACACAGCCGGCACGCCCACCTCCTTCGCCTCCTGCAGGATCTTGAGCGTGGCCGGTGGCGGGGTAACCAGCGACAGCGACGTCTCCGAGGGCGACGCCAGCTCAGATGGCGAGGCCACCGTCGCGTAGGTCTGGGAGGGGAGAGCGATCTCGGGAGATTTGGGGTTCAGAGGCGTCACTGGGAGGGAGTGTTGGTGATACCATGCGAGGACTGTGAGGTTCGTTGGAATATCAGTATCAGCATGGATCTGTCAGCATGGACCATGTCGGGATTTCTCACTCTTATAGCCAAACTTGCGCGGCTCAGAGCTGGCGCCAGCTACGGCGAACCGAGGGGAGGAGAAGAAGGTTCTGGCGGCGGCCTCCATGGTGGTTGATATAGGTGATGGGCTGGGTATGTATTTCTGGGGGGATATATTATATTAAGATGAGGATGGAGGGGTTTAATATGCGGACAAAACCTGGAGAGACGTTTTTGTTCCCCGCCGAGGAACCGACTCCACCACGCAATAAATATCCAGATAAATACCCCACAGCTATTTATTGCGCAATCGCCCGGGTTTGTTGTACGGGTGTTTGCGGGTTTTGGGAGCGCGGATTCTACGAACTAACTAAATACACCAGCTTCTTCCGCTGCGGTGGCTTAGACTGTTGCTGGACAGCAAGCTGATGATGAAGGGGTGCAGGTTATTTAATAACATATATTGGGACCACTTGGAATGAAACTGGACACAGCCGCTAATTACTTGAAACATATAGGATTGTATCCTTAGGGTTAAATCCTGTTAAACAATGCCATGGGGAACTATATATAGGTAGTAAATGCATGCACTTGCAAAACTGCCAGCTAAGCATGTGTCTCTAATGTTTTGTTATATCTATTCATATAAAAGAAAACATTCCCCCATACATCAGGTATACTTCAGGCCAAAGATCTCTTATATATAATAAATCAATCGATATTCGTCTATCGTCATCGATCAAAAACTAATTAAAGCACGTGACTTCGCGATTTGATCTCGCGCCTTTCTCCAAAATGCGACGGGACTTTTCAAACCTTGAACCACCCGCAACAATCAAGCGCATTCCAGCCACCAAAGGCCGTACAAAAACTACACGCCCATCCCGGTGTGTTGTATGATGGTCTGAGCCCAGCCATGAGCGCGGTACTACCGCTGAAACCATCTCAACTTTCTCACCCACTACGAAAAAGACTCCCATCCTAACACGATGCCCCCCTTCCTACCCAGAAAACGGATAGGGTCTGAAGAACCCCGCCCCAGCAAGCGTGTTGCCCTCGGCCCAGCCGCTGCTGGGCCGTCGACCCGGCAGACGGTGAAGGATCTCAAGACAGAGGTGCTGGACGGGTCCGAATCACCTCTAAGCTCTCTCTCGTCGTCGTCGGGAGATGAGGACCACCAAGCCCCCAGTGATGATGATGATGATGATGATGATGACGAGGAAGAAGACTGGGAAGACGCATTGCAGCAAACAACCACTCCCACCTCCGCCTCGCTACCCGTCACACCCAGCCCCGCCCCCGCGCTGCAGGATCTAGAACTTACCCTAGAGAAGCATGAGAACGCATTCGTGGACGTTGAGGCGCCGGGGAAAAAGGGCCCGAGCAAGATTGAGCGCGAGATAAGGATTCGGACGCATTGTATGCATGTGCAGTTTCTGCTGTGGCATAATGCCATTCGGAATGCGTGGGTTGGTGATAAGGAGGTCCAGAGGATTCTGCGTGAGCAGGTGCCCGAGGGGATTAAGGGGGAGATTGAGAAGTGGGAGGTTGCGGTGGGGAGGAAGCCTTCAAGGGTGGCTGATGGGAAAAAGGATAAGGTGGGGGGGAAGAAGGGGAAGGGGAAGGGGAAACAACGGGAGAGGGATTGGGGGGATGATTCTGCTCGTCTTGAGCCCGGGCAGCCGGATATGAGTCGTGGTGATCCTACGATTCAATTGATGAAGGTTCTTGCGGCGTATTGGAGGAAACGGTTTAAGATTACTGCGCCGGGTTTAAGAAAGATGGGTTTTCGGGCTGTTTCTACACTGAAGGAAGAGATCGGTTCGTTTCAGAGGGATGAGCAGGGGACATTTCAGCATGGTGAGAGGATCAAAGATCTGGATGAGTTTCGGGAGCTGGCCCGTCGTGCGGAAGGGTCGAGAGATGTTGGTGCGCAGTTATTTACTGCCTTGGTGAGATCGCTGGGTATTGAAGCGAGGATGGTGGCAAACCTCCAGCCGATTGGATTTGGATGGACAAAGGCGGAAATATATCGAGTGAAGGAGGAAAAGCCAGTTGAAGATGCAGCAGTGTCTGGTACAGAGAGTAGTGAGATGGAGGATCTCCGTTCTAAGAGCAAGCGGAAATCGAAAAAGGCGAGAGCTGAAAGCAAGAAAATCGACAGTGACCTTCCGTTCCCGATATACTGGACAGAAGCAGTGTCACCAATCACTCACGAGGTTATTCCCGTGGAGGCGCTTGTGCTGCCCAATTCTGTCGCCACGACCCCTGAGCTCCTTGGATCCTTCGAGCCGCGTGGTGCGAAAGCCGAAAAGGCCAAACAGGTAATTGCATACGTCGTGGCATATTCTCCCGATGCAACGGCCAAGGATGTCACTACCAGATACCTCAAGCGACATACTTGGCCGGGAAAAACCAAGGGGTTCCGCATGCCGGTGGAGAAAATCCCGCTACATGGCGGACGAGGACCTACCCGGTATTTCTTCTTCGATTGGTTCAAGGTTGCTATGCGAGGCTACGTACGACCAGACGACAAGCGGACGGTTGTGGATGAAAAGGAGGACGCCAAAGACCTCTCTCCAAACCAACCTGAAAGAAAAGTTCAGAAGGAAGGGGATACCCTGCAAAGTCTAAGAGCGTCTCCCGACTTCGTCCTGGAACGGTTCCTCCGGCGCGAAGAAGCCATCCGTCCCGGTTCCAAGCATGTCCGAACATTTGTATCTGGGCGGGGTGACAAAGTAAAGGAAGAAAAAGTCTACAAACGGGCGGATGTCGAAAAATGCCTCTCCGCCGAAAGCTGGCACAAGGAAGGCCGCCAAATCAAAGTCGGCGAAACTCCGCTCAAACTCGTCCCCGTACGCGCAGTAACTCTAACCCGGAAACGCGAAATCGAAGAAGCCGAGCGGGAAAGCGGCGAGAAGCAGAAACAGGGACTTTATGCCTTTTATCAGACAGAATACATCATCCCTCCGCCCATCCAGGACGGCATTATTCCGAAAAACGCCTATGGGAACATCGACTGCTTCGTCCCCACCATGATCCCGAAGGGCGCAACGCATATTCCCTGGCGGGGGACGGTCCGCGTATGCAAAAAGCTAGGCATTGACTACGCAGAAGCAGTGACTGGGTTTGAATTTGGGAGCAAGATGGCCGTGCCCGTCATTGAGGGGGTGGTCGTGGCGTCTGAAAACGCAGAGCTTGTACAAGATGCGTGGCGGGCGGAGGATGCGGAGAAGAGGAAAAAGGAGGAGCTGAAGCATAATAAGCTGATTCTCTCGACGTGGAGGAAGTTTATTATGGGGTTGAGGATTGCGGAGCGGATTCAGGCGGAGTATGGGGAGGTGATTGATGTGGATGCGGAGGCGGAAGAGGAGAATCCGTTTACGAACAACAGTAGGCGCAATCTTCCGTCAGTGGGTGAGGGGGGGTTTGAGGATGAGACGTTTGCTGATGAGGGGGGTGGGTTCCTGCTACCTGATGAAGAGGCTGCGCATTATGGGGATATGCGTGATGACGAAGAACCGCGTCCGCCGGGTGGGACTGAGATGGAGGAAGACGGCGGGGACGAGGATGATTTGTAGCTGAGTTGAGTGATAGATGCTGTCTCTGATCCGTCGAGTTCATGATGGTTCCCGTTTGCTGGCCAATTCTGGATTGTGATTTATGTCTTGTTTGATTGAAACGGGGCATCTACATGGATAGAACGAATAAATAAAATAATTTCAAATTTATTTTAGAACTTCAACTTACAATTAGCGTTGAACATCTACTTGACGGAATTGCGGATTGAAAAGGGGGTCTGCTCAAGTAAAAACACAACTACGTCATCGTCGAGCGAGCTTCCTCCCCAGCCCAATCCAGGCACAAAAAGCCAATTCATCAATCAAACCTCTCTCCCATCCCATCCCACCGCCATCCCGCAACTTAATCACATCCCAGCCTCTCAATCGCCGCCCAGGCCCCCCCCTCACAATGTCCCTAGTAACCAAGACCCCAATACATTTCGGCCCATTCCTCGTAACGCCCCAGGTCCGCCCCCAACCCCCCCCCAAATCCCACCAACAACCAACCCCCCTAACCACGCCACCCAAACACAGGTCTTCTACCTAACCCCCCTAACCTTCGCCCTCGTAAACATCAAACCAATCCTCCCAGGGCACGTCCTCGTCTGCCCCCTCCGCCGCGTCCCGCGCATCGCCGACCTCACCGTCGCCGAAACAGCCGACCTCTTCCTCACCGTGCGGCGCGTCAGCCGCATGATCTCGCGCGTCTACCACGGCACGAGCCTCAACGTCGCGATCCAAGACGGGCCGGAGGCCGGGCAGACGGTCCCGCACGTGCACGCGCACATTATCCCGCGGCGCAAGGCGGATTTGGACCATAGGGGGGGTTCGGATGCGGTGTATGAGATGATGGATGGGAGGGAGGGGAATATTGCGAAGCATTTGGGGGAGATGATTAAGGAGCGGGAGATGGTTAGGGCGAAGGAGGTGGATTTTGAGGAGAGGAGGGAGGAGAGGATGGCGGAGAGGAGAGGGAGTGCGGGGGGGAGGTCGAGGTTTCCGGCGGTGGATAATGAGGCGAGGAAGCCGAGGACGGAGGAGGAGATGGTTGAGGAGGCGTTTTCTTTGGCGAGGGAGATGGAGGCGGAGGGGGAGGGGGAGGGGGAGTGAGTGGGAGGGGTTATGAGGATGACTTTTACGACGGATGTGTGTTATGAGTAGATTCTAGAGGGTGTAAGGAGAGACTGGGGGGGCTGCTGATGAGGCACAAAACCGCGAGGTAGTGTATTGTCTATTGCTGTCTAATATTTATACAGAAGACGACGATGCAAGAATGCTAAGGGGAAAACACAGGAAACCATCCAAACCCAACTCCAATCCTGCCGTCACATCAAATCGACATGCTTGCATCCAAAACGAGGCAAATAAAGGGGAAAACCCACGTTGGGCTCATAACGCATCGATTTATGCCTTGGGGGCATTCTTTGGCGTCACACCACTCTCCGCCCAAAAAGCCTCTCTCTCCTTAATAACCGCCGCAGCCCATTCCTTGACTTCAGGAAGTTTGATGCCGTCCAGCACATGATAGAACTCCGACAGATCCAGCTTCCCCGCATGAGCACGCTCATACTCCACAGCCTGCAACAGCAGCTCCATCTTATCAATATCATGGACGAACTTGGCTTCCTCCGTCACATTATCCTCGTATTCATGGAAAACCTCCCGGATCTCCTGCGCCGCAAGCCCCGGCACCTGGCCAAGCAGAGACTTGGAAATATAGTCAATAACCTCCGCTTCCCGTCTGGCCTTTTCGGGCTTCGTTATGTGCGTATCGGCCGGGGTGATGTCGCCAACTATTGACTCCGCCATGTCGTGGATCAGAGCCATTTTTGTGCAGCGGGGAATGTTGAGTTTGGCGGCGAGGGCGGGTGGGGCGAACATTGTCATGATGGACATGCGGTACATGTGGTCAGATATCGACTCGCCGTGCGCGATACCGAAGCGGCGCCATCCTTCGCGCTTTGTGGTCTTTAGGCGCTCGAGGAGATGGAAGAAGGGGACTGGGGTGCTGGTGTTTGCAGAGGGGGGATGGGGGAGGGTTGCGATGACTGTATATTTATAAGCGCGTTAGTGAGAGTGCGAGAGCTAGGGATGTAGAGCGGGGGTATTCTGACCTGATTGGGCCGTCCATTGAGCGTCTGTGGGAGCTGTTGAGCCCATGATGTTTGCCACTGTGAAGGCGGGGATGCAGCTGAAGGCAGGATAGGACTGGTATGGGTGTCTGTGGGCGGTTATTCCTCAAGGATGAATGCCACAAGCAAGCATATATATACAGCAGCCAAGCTAATAGATTCCAAGAAACGAACAAAAGAGTCTATGTCTCGGGCCAAAGAAGTATTGTTGTTGTCGGAATCTGAATATAAATTTCCATCGCGACTGGTTGATAACGCCGCCAAACAAAGCAAACAGCGCAAACAGTGCAAACATATGTCTTGGCATTGTTTACCTCCTCCGTTTGATATCAGACTCCCTGACATTCGATCACTCTTGATGCTGCCAGAACCCCGGCATTGTCCGTTACAGAACAGTCTCCCGGATGCATACAGACTGATAAACTCTTTGATTTACCAAATAATGAGGCCCCGCAATGCAGTCTTCTACCCGTGTCCCGTCCAAACCAAAGGGGCTCAACTGGCCTGTCTCCTCGCACATTACCACCTTTGTGCGGAACCTGAGACTGCTGCACCTTGACCAGCGCCCGGACTGGCCAGATATTACTTTGCGCTCATTTGTAGGCTCTCAGCCGAATCTACGGCAGCGCATTAAGGCAGTGGAGTGGTCGTTGTATTATCTGTTTGTGATATGGGATCCGGACGGGACTCAGAATGTAAGTCCCCGCAAGATCAATCGACTACCATGCAACTTTGTATCTTTGTTTTAGAATTGGCGAAAATCCTAAAGTTGTTGATCTTAGAAATTACGACCGTTTTTCCCTCCGCTAGAACCACTGCAATCCGTCAACCTTCGTGCCGCCCTATTCCGTGCCCTCTCGGATCTCAAGAAGAATGGCGTCCTTGGGCGGGAGGCTATCCTTCGGAAAACAATGCTTGATGAGTGTAAAGGAGAGAAATTCGAGGAGATACTGGCCACATTTTCCACGGCTATATTACGGAAATCGGTATCGGGTCGGACAGGGGAATACCAAAACCCTGTCTTGAAGATGGGCATCAATGGTGGTGGGGTTAATACCTTGGACCAGGAGAAGCTGGTCCCATTGATTCTTGCTCATCGTGCTTCACTTTCGACAATGGTCAATGATAAAGGTCAACTGCGAGAAGCTTATAGTGATTTGAAAAAATTACTTCAAGAGAAAACGGAGGAGCTTGCTAGTAGATCGAAGGATGCCGCCCATCCCCCTTCGCAGGACGAAGATGCGTTAAGCCATGATATCATGAATTTATGGTATGGGAACGATAAATGGGCAGAGACGATCGTGGAGGGCGGAGTGCAATTAAGTACCGATCGCGTTCTGGAATTGCCATTCTCGGAGACGTGGTCGTTACTGAAGAATGGCCAACTGCAAGCTTTAGGGAGCCGGACTTCGTCTGATCTGCTGGCTGATTTGGACAGTCGACTCGCAGAGCAAAAAGCAAGGGTTGAGAAATGGCGGGAATTTAAAAAGTCCCTCGGAGAAGAAAGACGTGCTGCACAGCCGCAAAAACCTCGGAATTCCTCTCAGTCATTGATTTTCCGCGAACACCAGTCCCTATCGATTGCTACTCTTGCCAAATCGGACCAAAAGACGGGTAGCCAGCTGTTGAATGATACGGAATATTCGTCATTGATTTCCGCTCTAGATGCCGCCCTTCTCAAACACGAAGTCAGTATTTCTGGAAAGAAACAGCAACGAGACGAGGGCCTAGGAAAGCAGAGCTTTCCCAGTATGAATACAAGTCCCGCTGCTTCAATAGGACACGGAACCCCAACTTTATTGGCAGATGAACGAACCTCAGAATACAGCTACACGGATAATGCTTCAGCCATATCTCCTCTCCCAACCCATACCAGTTCAAGAAGCTCTCCGAGACTAGGCAGCGGCGAAGAACCAGGCATATACAGTACTCCATACCATCTATCCCCTCCAGCCAGCGGCATCGCTACCCCTTCAATCACCATTGAAGACGACCCCGAACCACAAACCACAAACGAAACCACCGAACCCCCATCACCCATCCCCGAGAACCCATCCCGCGCATTTTCCGGAACCCTACTCGAGCGCACAAGACAGTCCATGTCCTTCCTCCCGGCCCCCAGCAGGACACGTCCTCGACACTCGATCGCCGCGAGACCACGCCACTCGCAATCATTCCCCGTGAACCAATTCGAGACCCCCAAGAAGCAGGTAGATGAAGACGGAAGGTCCGGAGCTACAACGCCTAGAGATGAGCTGTTCAGCCAGGAGGCTGATTATGCGAGTGTCTTTAAGAGCAGGCCTAGAGTAGCTACGAGTCCCGTGAATTCGCCGTCGGTGCATATGTTGCCGATGGAGGATGGTGGGAGTGATGTGGAGATGGATGGTTCGTTGGCTGATTCTGGATTGCATAGTTCGCCGTTGTTTGGGGCGAGGTTTACGTCGAGGACGTAGAGTGGTGGGTGGGTTTCCAGGCCAGGGTGGTGGGGGGCAGGGTTAATGGTTACCAGCACCGCGGGGATATATTCTCAGAGATAATGCGGTTCGTGTGTTGGGGCAATTGGATATATGAATGAATGTTGGTTAAATTACCTCTGGGATACTCCAAGTAGCTTGGTATTGCCATGCCATATAAGCAATACCAGATTTTTGAATAGTTTTAGCTGAATAGATCAATAGATATTTAAATTTCTTTCCTGTATGGTGGCTAGATGTAGACGGGTATATATAATATGCCTGATGGCCAAGGAGCCCCAATATATCCTCTAGCCATGATGGATAGGAGAGGGGGTTGAAAGATGGCATGAGATATAACTATTATGAAGAAGGGATTGGGCCAAAAAGCAGGGACATGTCTAGAAATACAAGAGGTCACGCTAGATGTATATGCATCCATGGTATGGGTGGGAATGTAAAAAATGGAGTAGATGTGAAAATGGATAGTAGTTTGGAAAACGAGGAGAAGGAGAAGGGGACGGTGGTGAAGATAGGAATAATGATAAGTTAATTTTATGATCAAAAGAAGCCTTCATCGAGAAAGAAAGAAAGAGATGATCCTGACAGCGTTTGGCTGCGTCCCAAATCAGAAAAAAAAGGCCGCGGAAGTCCCCTCTAGACGCCAGCCAAGTTATTTATCCAAAAGGAAAGGAGGAAAAAAAATCGAGCAAGAAAGCGCCAACCAGAACCCGAACCAGGACAATGGGTATGTATATGTGTGATCCAAGAACCAAAAGGAAAGGAAAGAAACAAAAGAATGAACCCCCTACTCGTGAAATCCCGCCCTCCAATTTCAGGTTATGGCTGAAATCTCAACCGGAACTCATGATCCTTCCCTTCTTCCCGCACCTTATACAAAAACCTCGCAATGGCATCCTGCTCAGCAAGACCCACATTATTAAAATGCTTCCTGACAGCCGTCGCTAGATGATCCTTCGTCACCCGCCCCTGCCCCCGCACAGTATGAAGATCCAACCCGGCCTCCTGTCTATTCCTATCATCTGCATCTTTCCCCCTTCTCGACACCCCGCTCGCGCTCGCGCTCGCATTGGCGCTGGTAGAGTTGGTATTATCATCCCGCTTTGATGGCCTCCCGTCATCAGCCTTGCGCCGGGCTAGCTGTGCGCGCCGGGCGGCGATGGCGGTGGGTGAGCGCTGGCCAACGCCCTGGGATAGGAGGATGGAGGAGATTTGCGAGGAGTAGGCGCTGGGGCAGGGGAGTTTGTAGGCGTGGCGGTATTCGTGGAGGACGGAGAGGGGCATGGAGGACCAGGAGATCTTGGAGTAGGATAAGGTGAGCTTGAGTAGATAACTGTTTTTGCGGTCCATGATGAGGGTAGGGAAGTGGGAACGGAACGGTAACGAGTGGCCCGTTCGTTCTTGAGTTTGCGGCATTCGAATTTTTTTTTTCTGTCCCGATTGGAGAATAGAGCACGGGGGAATGGAGATATGGAAATATGTAGAAAAAGACTCTAACTTACCCCAGCAGCTTCTCCCGAATAATCAGCTTCGGCATTGGGCCCGCCGGCCGAAGCGGTGGCAGCAGCGACCTTCATGTCCTTGGACGACATCGAGCTTCCAGCGGGCGCATTTGCCGGTCTGCGGCCCTTTGTACCGGTGTAATGTCGCTCTCTCGTGCTGCTCGAGGCCTCTGATCTCGAGTCGTCGAGGTTCGCGGTGGTCCGTTGGCGCGGAGGAGGCATGGCGGGCAGCGGAACGGGGGGCTGTGGTCAAGCGAACAATGGGGGATGAAAAATGGGTTGAGTAGATAGTGGTGTCTGGCGTAAATGGCTCAAGATAGAGTAGTTGTAACGCGCGTAGATAGGATAAAGATATATATATATATGTGAGAGATAGATTCACGCGACGAACCGAGAATGTCTTTTCTTCATCGCCGTCGACGGGAGCGTTGCGCATTCACGTCGTCGTCGGGTCTGGCGGAGAAGCGCATCATAGCTCGGGCGGTCGGCGGCGGCAGAATACCGGGCCTGCCGCTTAGCCAGATCAGGCTAGCGTAGGGCAGCGCACCCCAACCCTAAATCGGCGGATGAACAGTTAATCCGAGACCAATTATACTACATTCGGACTAGCGTCTTTTGCATCTTGCTGAGTCATGCGGCTACAAACTTTAAATCGCCCATGACGCAACCGGTAGAAAAAATATAAAAAGTCATTGTGAGATAGTCATAGTATTGAGCTGTGGAAAACGCAAATATGGGCGGTACGAGTGCAGATGAAGAATACAGAACGCAAGCAGCCAGCGTGCAATGCGTGATCTCTCGAGGTTACTTCCATCCCCTGCTGTGTTCCATCATGTGTCTGTTAAATTGCAGCCAGCCACCCACAAAGGGTGGAGGAGGGGCAGTGCAGCTTGCAATCCTGTATACAAATGGCACCTTTCCCCATCCATCTCACTCGAAATAAAATATATCGCAGGAGCAAAAGCCGGCCGCAGTTCGTTTCAGCTATACAGGCCAATTGGTGGATGAATTCGCGGGCACGCAAAAAACACGATACGCATCAATCAACATCGTACTCCATCATTTTCAACTACCCTTGTTCAAATTAACTGGTCGATTAACTGGTCATGAGCTCACCTGCTCTATCCCCCACCCAGTCACACAGCCGGATGAACAGCATGGCATCAAAGCCTCCTGTGCGACCATGAGTCTATTGCCGATGGGATCACAGCAGCTGACAGTATATTATAGATAGGTGGTGGGTGGGTAGCATTTTCCTCAACATGTTGACACCTCAGCTCACCGCCTCGAGCTCGGCGCGGAGGTAATTTCTCCCTCTGCAAGGTGTGAGTAGAGGGACAGGGGCAGGAGGCTCAGATGCGAAGAAAATAACGGGGATTTGTTCGCGACTGTCCGTGTCCTTGGACTTTGAGCTTAAATAACGTAAAATTTCGGGTCCTCGGCATCGGTGAACAATGGAAATTCCATACATTTTGCAAAAGAAAAAAGGTTTTCCTGGAGCACGTCTGTAAGACTGTAACGGTATCCGAATAATCACAGGATGCAAAAAGCGGAGGGGTGGATCATCCGTTGAAAGACACAGAATACGGCAGTGAGGATAGGCAATTTTTTCGTGCCTTTTTTGTTGCCCCTTTTTCTGGTCTGTGGTTCGGACCGGTGAATCAGACCAGGAAATGCCAGATGGCAGCGTTTCTTCGGCCAGGTGAAAAAATCGCCCCCCCAACTCCACATTGTGGAGTTGCACAGGAGACCTTGAAAAGTTCCCCCCCCTCCTTTCGTGAAACAAAAGAAAATACTGGGAGTTCTCCAGCAATATAGCAGTTGGCTGATGTCAGCAGCAACTGCGCTACTCACAAATTGATAGGCAAAAATAATGGCATCATGTCTTCCATGTGGCAGCAGTAGTGGCCTGGTTTTCAAAGGAACCGATTCTAGATGGGCACAATCTCAAGCTCAAGCTGTGAGCCATATCTTGAGAGCTCAAATGCCGAAACCGAAGCCTTCCCCCCACAATCATAGGCACGGTGATATGCGCGCTATTTCCTGATACCTGGAGAAAGTGGGCATCATAAAATAAAGAATCGCGTGAGCCGGAAAAAAAAATGAGGCAGTGGAACCTGCAAGCTGTTGAAACTTGACAACAACGCCCTCTCGCTCGCCCACACAGACGGAGGAGGTACGGAGTATTCTTCAAATGCCTGCAGGACTGGCAGTGCGGAGATTGACATCACCGGGCAATGGATATTCTTGTATGTATCTCGGCAGGAAAATCTCCAACCGAGAACAGCAACATCACATCACCATGATGTCGAACACGAAGCAGCCGCGCTGACGAAACAGTCAAGCGCTGATAAAATAATTGTGTGAACATTCGGAAATCTAACCTTGGCCCTCGGATCCCCCACCCGTTGCTTTTTTCTTCCTCCTGATTTGGCTCCCTGCCGTCGTCCCTTTGCGCATCGCAATTGATAAATCTACTAGATTATGGGGCTATGGTTGCATGATAAGCTCCTTTCAACTTTAACCCCAGAGCAAATCACGGGCAGCACCCGAATCACCTGCTTGAAGATTGCTCCCAGAGTTAACTAGAACCGGCACTAAAATTAGGCATGGGGGACCGATTGGCCGTGATCGATCTCGGCGGTCTTGCTTGTAAGCCGAGGCGGAAGGACAACAGCATGATAAGGCGTATTCGCATTCGAATTCTGTCTACTCCGGAGTCCGTACTAGGTGACGAGACAAGGAGGTGGAGATCCCGCCTTTTCAGATTCCGCGTCATCGCCAGAGCATTGATTTCCTTGCTGCCGTTGTTGAGAAAAAGGGGGCGCCCGTTCATGGATGGTATCAAGTTTTGCCGCCGCAAAAAAGAAAAAAAAAAGGCCTCAGCCGGAGAACCCTCGGCATAGTTCTTTATCAGGAACCAACGCCTCCGCAGAGGATCCCCCAAGACCTTTCAGACCAGGCCCCAGCTCTTGCGGAGAAAAAAAAATTCATCATAGGCCCCTCTTTTTTATCTATATTTTTTTTGAAGTTACGGAGTAATGTAACCATGGGTCGGTAGTTCGGCAATTTGCAAATACTACCGTTCGGTAATACTGAATACGTCGCTGCCCATACTCTGTAACGACTGTTACAGATGCCACAGAACCTTCGACAGGCACAATCCTCCCTTGAGACAAGTACTAGTATCTGGATCCCTGGACTAGACGGAAAATAGGCCTCAACCAAGCAGCTCCTGTTTATCCTCCCTTCACTCCAATACATTGCAAAACAGCAACAAAGCCGCATACATACAGGCAAGGAAACACCCGGTCCGCCAAGCAGAAATCAGGGGAAGAAGAAGAAGAGGGTCGACCACCCTGCCCTCTCCTAACTACTCTCTGCCCTGCAAAATAGATTACATTACAGCCGGCTTATCCAGGCAGAGGCTTCTGCTCCGATTGGCCGTGCTCGGTCTAATCTCCCCAATTCCCATATCTGCCCCCAATCCGGCTAGACGGAGGAATCTGACCATTTTGTTCTAGAAGGATGCGGAGTCTCCGATCCCTGCGCATGTTTAGTTCGTAATTCTCATGGATGATGGCGATGAGCTCCGGGAAATGCATGAGATGCCGCCGGGCATAACTAGCTAAATTCATAAGTGTCTCCATAAATATTCCGAGCCCGGTGAAGATACAGCTGCTTGTAGCAAGATACCGACGGACACGTGCAATGGGTGTTTGGGAAGACAACAATCACCAAAGACACACTAAATTAACACTCTACGTCAAATGTCATAATGCTTGGAGGCAGTGTCGGGCCTCCGCGCTTCCACCCCCCGCCCGGCTCTTGATAACTTAATTCAGTCTGCTTCGCTGCTACTCTTCCCTCGGCAAAACTCAACCGCCACCACAGGGGCAAGATAACGCAAGGCCCTGTATACATCCGTACATATTCCAACTCTCCAAATCCCAAGCCAATAAACATCAACAACATGACGAACAAGGCCCCTTAATTGCCGCCGACTAGCTAGTTAACTAATCAACCTCGAACTTCCTTCGCGGACTGACGGGGGTACGGGTAAATCCAACTTTTAAAACTACCAACAACCCGCCTAGAATCTGGAGACAATCTAGGCCCCTCCTCCCATAGAAATTGCGTAATAAGCTAGAACCCGCGCGGAAGATTCCATGGCTGATTCCGGACCCTTTTTTTTTTTAATATATATTTGTTTTGTAGGATCTCCGCAGTGTCCGGCACGGAGGACGGGGGGAGGCAACAGGGTAGGGATGTAGAAGTGAATAATAATATACAAAATTAAAAACCAGAGGGGTCAAAGACACACGAAAAGACGGGACGGAATGGCACTATGCCAGGGGGCAATCAGACGAGATGAGATCGGGGTGGCGTGCTGAGAACCTGAGAGTGCTTAAGATGTATGTAGCTTGGATATTGCGTCCCCCCAAAGGTTAAATAGATTATGCATGCTGGTGGGTGGGTAGGTAAGCCAGGGATGGTAACTGGGTACGGGGACAGACTGGATAAATGGTGTTCTTAATATTCCCGCCCGTTACTCCGCTCCAGGGGTTCGTTGAAAGAACAGCTGTCAAATTGGTGGTTTTGTTGTACGTACGTACAGCCATGCGCATATACAGGGTGACGGGGAGACGAACAAAGATTCTCCCGCCACACAGGATGAAAAAAGTCGGCAATTGAAAAAAAAAAGAAAGAAAGAAAAACCCCCAAGAAAAGGGTGAAGATGTAGAATAAGTTAGATTCTGCCTTGCATGGGGGGCATTCTTTTCCCCCTGCATATATATAAGACAAGACTATATACATACATGCCTAGCAAACCCCCCTTCCCTTCTTGCAAACCACTCTATTTCCCTGCCTAAACATGTAGCGCCTATGTGTCTCCTATTCATATGTTCATGTTGTGTACAGTACGTCTCGATCTGGACCTGGTCCGATCCATTTCAACGCAGCCAAGGCACGCAGCGGAATTAATATAGAAATTCCATGTGCGGTGCATAATATCCTGCATGTGCAAAATATGCATCTAGTTAACCATCTGCAGGTGGGATCGGACCCTTCTTTTGCTTGTTTGACTTATTCAAAACCCGAGATATGTTATAAGTTACATGACATGGCGGGTCCTTTTTTTTTGCTCTATGCAGATCACATTGTATGATTGTAACACGCCTTCTTTCATGAGAGGGATGTGTTAGGTTATCAGATCTATGCATGAGTAAAAGGAGATGTATGTACATTAACTTACAATGTGCGTAGCTATTTAATTGTTCCTCTTCTCTCTTACCATTCATTATGTCTCAAGCTTCTAGAACCCTTTCAAAGCCATCTACCTACTCCATATATGAATACTATACATGGTTATTTATCTAGATCTAGATATTCGTAAGCTCATCATCCCTCCCTTGTCCACGCGCATTCAGTGACTGCTCTCTAGGCAAGTTATCAAATCACTTAATATATTTCCCACATAAACTTATCCTCGAATACAGAGATCCTAACCTCCCCCTTGAACACCCAACAAAAAGCCCAAGAGCCAGTCCACGAAGCTACTACTAGTAGCTAACCCATTTACCATTCTGAAAATAACACAACCTCCACATACACCAGTGCAGTTGATTTAGTTAGTTACCATAACACCCCACCCTGCATCAAATGATATCTCAAAAACCACAAAATCCCGCTTCAATTTTTTCCCTCTCAAAGCAAGCACATACATTGGCAACAATCACAAAACAAATAACAGATATATAGTTAGCTAGTTACATGCTTCTGACTCGCCACCAATTGCCAATTCCCAATTCCCCAATGTGTCCCTAATCCCTTTTCTCATTGGGCAAGCTACACATTGAATACATTGTCTCTTTGATTACTAATTATTTTTTTGGTTCTGGTGCCTGGTGCCTGGTGCCTCGAGCGGGTGGCGAGGACTTCGAAGCTTCCCAACTGAGATAACGGCACCCGGACCGAATCTCCCTGGTCTGGAAAAACTGGCCCTGACTAGAGGACCGAGGTGGGAAGGCTGATGCTTCCCCACACAACCTTAAATAAACGGCAGCCTCAGGACTCAGGAGGCGGGTGTGGAGGATGGTTGGATTTTAATGTTCTGATCACTTTTTATTTTTGCAACGGTTAAAAATACATCATCAGTGCCTCCCTGCTCCAGTGGTACTATCTTATTAACTCCTGAATGAGCCGTGTGTAGTTACATAATACAAGAGGCGAAGCAAAAGTAGGCAGAGACAGGATCCGCAAGAATTATATGCCGATATGTGATCAAGCACTAGCAATACCTGTTGTCTCCGCTGTCGAAAAATTCTCCGCATTGCACTGTTTCACGCACATCGGAATTGCTGGTCGAGTATTTCCGTGAGCTCGCCTTCACCAAATCGTCTGGAAAGATCCGGCGGGACCTATTATTCCGCAAGCTGGTTTCCAAGCTCGTCCATGTTCAGAACGAGTTAACCCGAGGTCCAGCAAAAAGGACCCCTATATTAGAGACATAGGGTTCTCCGGCAATTGCGATTGTTCCACAAGACCCTGAGGGTGTCAGACAAAATAGTCTCGGTTAGACTGGCTATTTAATCCCCGGAATTTCGGAATATTCCACTATGATTAACCGCATTTAATTGGGATAGTGTAAATACGGCGAGCTTCTTTCTTCGCGATCTTCGGGGGTCCCCGCAGGAACAGTGGCTCCGAGAACCACAACCCGAGACGAGACAGGTGAGGGGTAATTGCAAGGGAAAGAGGCCCTTTAGCCTGAGACCGTTGGGAATAAATATTGTCTTCTGCCCTGTCGCGGTGGCGAATGGCGGACACCAGGGGGCCTTGAGGATGAAAATATGGCAATTCCGCCTACACAGGGAACCAGTGTGTATTACATCCTACCTGGGTAACGTACTTGTAAGCGGGGAGCTTGGAAATTGAGGACGTAAACAAGCAAGATTTCATAAAATAGCACTTTCTTACCATTGATTCCGTGGCATATCATTTTGCTCTCACCAGAGAGGTTCTTTCATGTGAGCACGATACATGTGGCATGGAGAGTATAGGTGAGAGTTTATCCCCCATATCCCCCATATCCCCCATTCCGCATATCATCATGATACAGGCATTTTCAAGATGTGGATCTGGCAGGAGTGTTTTCTAGCATGTGTGCTGTCCAATATGAAAAGCTGCTGGCTGGGACGGCATCATGGCTCGAGGCTCCAAGGTCCACGGGGGAAGCCCTGATCTGAAGAAAACATGTGAGCTGAAAGGGTCTTTGCAGAGGCAGGTTCTAGAAGGGAGATGCCTGGTCATGATGTCACTGTGTAGGAATTGAAGGGTTGCTTGAAAACATACAAGAGACAGAGGAAGAGGCTTCAAACCAGGCATCATGCAGCTCTCCCGTTCAAACAAGCTCCCGAGGGTCTTGTCATCCTCGCTAGGGTCGTGTCAGTTCAGATGTATGTTGCTGTTGACAGGGCAGTTGAACCTACAAAAGATGGGTAGGAGATGAGAGTTGACATGTGACAACACCAACAGCTTGAAGCTATGACCTCTGTTGCTGCCAATGCGCTCCGCAACAGCCACTCCATTGCCGTTCCTCGGGAGTAAATAGGGCTGAGTGGGCCCCTATTCTGTGCTTCGACTAGCCGTGGCTGATTCAGGCCGAGGCATGCTTGATCTCCTGCGCAACATCACTGATGATAACTGTCGGCTGGCGCGCTCCGGACTGTCGCAAAGAACCGTGTGTGGGGAAGCAGAAGAAGAGTCTGAGGTCTGCCAATCTCCGGGGAAGTTGGCAGCAACGGCCCCTATCTCAACTGCCGATCATGTGATGCCCTGACGCGACGCGACGCGGATCCATTTTGCTCTTCAACAACCTCTAACAAAAACAGTCCGCGCTTCAGGATAAGGCTTGGAGATATGGTGAAACTCCTCCGGGCCTGATATTTAGTCAATGGCGTACTGAGCTGGTTTGCAAAAAAGGAGGCAGAAACTTATTACAAACTTGAACTTGTCAGAAGCCAGGACCAAGAAATAAAAAGAGAGAGAGAAAATCCAGACAGAGAAGCAATCTGAATTTTCCAAGATTTGGCCATTTCAAAAATCCAAGGATTCTGCAAGGTAACTAGTAACTTACCAGTACAAATTGTGAATCACACATAACCTACCTAGCTCATTATTTTTATGCACAAATTGCAATGTGATACACAGCAACAAAAACAACAAAAACAACAAAAACAACATCTATAGCAGTATCAAAATCTGAAATAAAACACACATTACATTACCCCTTCCAAGCTCCAGTCCAAGCAGTCTCTCTCTGGCATTGCCGGATTCATGAATGGCCCAGGACCAATCAGCCGGCCCCCGCCTGCCTGCCTGGCTTGCTCCCTCCGAATCCCTCGGCATTTAGACCGGCGAGGTTTACAACAACAACCTCAACAACGCGATAACAAATACGTCAGCTTCATAAATTGCTGGAGGCCCGGCATTCCAGCTAATCACTGCCGCGGTTGTCAAGGCTCAAGGGGCAATGGCGGGCGGTTTATCTCTGCCTAGTACTTGCCGGCTGGGCTAGACCTCATACCGCTTCCCTGCCTACCCCATATTTATCGATTTCATCGTTGTATGGGCGGTGGATAGATAGGTGGCGGCAGGGGATGCCAAGTCTGTCGATTGGAGCTCGCAGGTGGAAAGAGGAAGCAGGATTCCCGGAAGCCCTGATGAGGACCGGAAATTGGACTAGGGACATGGGGATTGTTTTCTTGTCTTTGCGCAATTTCATCCGAGGATGATGAGGCATAAGAATCGATGTTGAGTGTTGACTGCTTTCTCAACTCCACCTACCCCTGGCAATGTTAAACTTTGGTCATCATGCAAAGGCGGGAAGAAGGCAGGGGGGTGAGTGGAGTAGAGAGGTCTATGCGGTAAAGGACCCTTGAGGGGGGGTTGATTTTGGATAATCGATCCCGTTCCTGGGGGGGGTCTCTTTGATATGAAGCACGTTGTCAGTTGATAAGGGAATGGATGGCTTTTATATGTCTCCACCAGGGCAAGGTTGAGAATGGACTTGAACGATCTAGATTTCTCATGACAGAGTTAGTTGCATATGCCAGTGTTGACAATTTGATATACTAAAAAAGAAATGTATGAGCTGCTGATGGGATGGGAGAAAGTGGAAAGAAAGAGAGTAACTAGATAAGGCTTGTTATATTTTAATGAATAGATATTTTGTTTTATCAGCCAGCATATTTAGCCAGGGAGGATGGAAAGAAGCGGTTCTGTGGGTGAAGAGCGGGAGCGAGTGATGATGTTGATGAAACCTTGACATTATCATCTGATTCTAGACCTTGAAAATATTATCTGTTCATTTCACAGAATGTGTATGATCATCTGTATTTTCAAAATTCAGCATTTTGCATGTAACTAATCCATTGATGGGCAGACGGATACATGACGCATGGAAGGGCAACTCCAGATAGGAAACCAGCTGTCTGCTTGAATGGCGGCTTGGCCATGCCGTCCGAGCTTCTGCATAACTACCCTCATTGTTTCGCCTTCAGTTAGCCCTTCTTCCGTCCGATCCATGTCGTCCATAAACGAGGGTGAGGAACAGACTCCCGAGGGGTATGTGGGATGTTGGAATCGAATGGTCTGGCCCTTTGCCTGATTGTCATCACAAATATCAAGATCGACGAAGGAAAAATATCCTGGACATGCGCTTCCAACTTTTTATTTAATATGTGTTTCCATTGTATTGCTAATTGGGTAAGCCTAGAAGATGTGGATGTCATCACTACTGTGTATGTGCCATCACTCCCCTATCAAGGACATCGAAAGGGTAAATCCCACCGATAAAAAGGAATAGTCATGTCGTTGCATATCTCCTCCGCACTGACAGCAAGCCATTATCGGCGATTACGACGACTACATGCATGCATGACAAGGGGGATGGTAGAAGCGAGCGGATATGACGGGTTACAGTTGGTTGGCAAGCAGACAAGAAACAAGCCGGTGAAGGATAACTAATGGAGAGCGCCCGGGATGCAACGCCATGACCGGGGATTAATCATAATTTTTAGATCCCGCTTGATTATGTATGGATGTACAGGCATGCATGTATGGCTGCATATTTTGCTCCGTTCATTTCAAGGCAAGAGTTTTTGTGAAGTAAGTGGTAATGATAATAAGTCGGAGGAATTAGTTGGTGGCTACTGTAGGTCATAGATTTTTTTTGTTGAGCGACTATTATGGGCTGAGCGAGCTCGATGGATTATGATTATGATGGTCATGATGCTAGCTATGTGATAATGGTGTTCATACATCATGTTCTTTCCATTGGCAGTGGGGAAGAATGCGGGGGATCAACGTTGATAACCTTTTTCTTTTTCTTTTTTAACTTATTAACTACTTGGTCGAGATAGCGGGGCATGGAGAGGAGAGAGATAACTGATAAAACATGCCACTGAACAAATGAAATCTCTGACAAGGCAGACATAATATCCATACGAGCATTGAGGCTGAGATTGCGTGTTGAGAGACAGCTGATAAGGTTTCTCCCCTCCTTTGGTGATATGCGCAATTTTTGCATGCATCATAACTAGCTTCTGTACGTAACGATCCAGCAATGCGGGACCGGGATCGATTCCTCGCATCCGCAGTGGGTTATGCGCAGATTTGCTGCCCGGGTTGACTGTCGGTGAAGACAGGAGGGGGGGGGGCAAGCCACGTATGTAGGAGGCTTTTATGTCTTTTCCCTCTGCGGGTTTGCGGAGCGTGGTGGAAGGTTGATGCGAAATCAGGTTGTGAGGAGTTGAATCGAGGCATTTTCTTTCTGGGGTGGGATTTTATCCCTCATGCCCCCTTTTCAATATCAGCGATGAGGACATAAAAAACTTATCAAAGGGAAGCTTAGGGGGAAAAAACGCAAAACCCAACCGCAACCAACCCCACGCCTGCCCAGCTCCTAGTTAGTTTGATCTAACCCAACTTTTACTAACCTCCCCCCATCTCAATCACATCATTTTATGTTATCATTTCTTGGCTTTTGGATAAACTATCTGGGGCAAACTTACTAGCCGTGAGCAAGTTATGTTATCTTCTCACCCCACTAAAGTTACATACCGAACAAAGCCGTATCGAAACTGGTAATCTAAATTATCGATGTAATTTATTACAACACCAAACGAAGGAATTGGCAATGTAGCACCCTTTGTCACCACCAAGGGGTTTCTCACCCCTACTATGTGATGAATAATCACTAATAATAACTAGATCCTGTCAAGGCAGATATCGTTGGGAACTAGCGGAACAGCGTATCCGGAGAAAGCTTGGTGGGTGGTTTTCCTCACCAGGAGTCAAGACCTGGATGGAGGGGTTCCCCAGCGAGATAGGATCGGAATGCCTCATGCGGGATTTAAAGGCAGTGATTGGACCTAGTTATCTGAGGGGGCTTATGGGAGCAGCTCAGCAGCCACAGGGTGAATCGCATGACAACTTTACTACGGAGTACGGAGTAGTTATGTGCATTCTCCGTCCTCCGTACCTTCAAGTTCAAATGGGATGGACGGGATTCAATATCCGGGGCCGATTATCGCGACGTCTATTTTTAGGCCGTGTTCAGTGCAGCCCTTTTTTTTGACAATTGATGGTAAGCTTACCACTGAGCGTCAGAGACTTGGCAACTAACCTATTTAATCCTAGCTTATTTGCATAATTACTCATAATTCTGCTGATATAATCAATAAAATACAATAAAAATACAGAAATGTTGTATTGCTTGGTATACACTAAATTAGTATGTATTAGTGGTATAAGTGGGGAGACTAAACCTAACTAGGTAAGGTACTGACCTTCAATTGTCAATTTCTGAGATGCTGCTTGGAGGCAGCATCTAGGAGATGCACTTTTGACTTTTTACTACTTTTTAACCATTTCCACTACTTTTGTATGTAAAAGTATTGATCCACTTTTGAGCATCTCAGAACGTCAGATCTGCAGTCTGCACTGAACACGGCCTTAAGCTTATCGCAGACTCTGGTTCTGTGCGACACGGGGTAAACTGGTTAATGAACCACCATCCATAGTTATGTTATTAAGTACATGTGTGTATGTCCGTACGCCAGTCAAGCAATCCAGCCCACGGAGAATTTATTTTAACCCGCATCTCTCGAGTTTAAAGATTTACCCAGCGGCGCGGACAAATTTAATTAACTAACCACACCCCCCTCCCCTCTACCTCAGCCCCAGCGCTGACACCATCCCCACGGACAATCGAATCATCCTCTAAGATAACTACTCGTCACTCACTGCCTGCGTAGTTACACATGGGACGGATGTCGTTTTTACATCCGCCGATAACCTCCCGAGTATGTATCCCCAGATTTTCATTTTCCCCGTTGAAAGGGTTACATTCATCGTAGATAGTTAACTACCGTATTATTTCCCCGGCGCCTGTCACCGATCACACATTCGGGTTTAAACCCGAGCCCATTTTACGTAGCTACATGCCTGCCTCTATGCTTGCTGCTTACAATGATCAACGTCTCATCAACCACTCACGAGAACTTTTCTCTCAAGACAAGAATATATCATTCCATGCCCGGGCCCCGAAGTCGGCAAGTAACGTAACTTTTATTACCTAACTACCTAACTGTCCTGGAGTTTTGTCCGTAGTAGCCCTTGATATATTTTTTTTTTCAAAGGCTCCTTCGTTATGTAAACTAAACTACCAAGACAGATCGGACTCCTGCGCCTCACGGCCATCCCCGGATTTCCATCCGCCTGCCCTGTCATGTCCATGTCAACTCTCTCCACTTTTATAGGGGGGACCTTGGGGTCCGGGCGTCGCATCGAAATAAATACGTAGGTTGAATGGGCAGTTCATGATCTGACGTGCGTATCTCCTACTAGTGCCATGAGATAACTAAAGAAAAAAAATTCTTCCTTGACGTTGGCGGGGAGAGAGGGAAGGGTGTGTCGTCGGATATAATGCCGTAGTTTTCATATAGGCAAGTTTTTGTTGAAGGTTTCTCTTACCTGATAGTTTTTCTCTGGTCTGGTCCATAACTAACTTAGGTATCCCATCTCCCTATCCAGATCGTCATTTGGTCGTTGCTACATACCTACATAATAAAAATGTATCTGACACGCCGCTATCATCACCTTGATGGAGTATGTAACTAACTATCCACGATAACGTTATTCATTGATTTGCTGAGCCGGCGGATGCGACGGTGATGACGATGACCGTTTCCGATACGAGCCTAAAAAAAGATCACAAAAAAAAAAAACCTTGGAAAGATCATCCGCAAACCACCACCAGGCAGCGATTCGTGATGATGAATGACTCCGAACAACCTCCCCAGCCATATCGAATAAAATTCCCAGCAACCCCCCCC